>WAAB01001152.1:7670-35026 GCA_013389865.1 Piaya cayana | reverse complement strand
CTCCTGGCAGCTCTCCAAACAGACCTCACCCAGTCTGTAGCTCTGCACAGGGTTGTTGTGCCCCAGGTGCAGGACTCGGCATTTGGCTGTGTTAAACCTCATCCCATTGGACTCTGCCCAGTGGTCCAGTCTGTCCAGATCCCTTTGCAGGGCCTTCCTACCCTCCAGCAGATCGACACTTCCACCCAGCTTAGTGTCATCTGCAACAGTCTAACCCTGTGTTGTTCAACAATGTGCCTGAGAGTGGTTTTGTGTCTTTTTGCTGACAATCCATATAGCCAGAAGTGCTGTTACTCAGCACTACAACCTTCACCAGCTATCAGAGCTGTAGCCTGTTGGAGGGATACATGGTACATTAGTCAATAATTGCCTGATCCAAAAAGAAGGTACCTATACTGAAAAAAATGAAGTACTTTATTGCATGATAGTTGGCTGCTGTCAATGGATATTTCAGAAGTGTTTGTAACAGTGATTTGCAAGTGTCAATAGCCTCTGGATATTTGCTCTTGACCCCTTGTTTCTGAACATTTATTCTCCCAAATACCATGATGTACACTGGTACCAAGTCACAGATGGCAAGTAAGACTGACATGTGTATGTGACGAGGCTCTAGAACGAGTCCAGAGAAGAGCAACAAAACTGGTGAAGAGGCTGGAGAACAGACCTTATGAGGAGCGGCTGAGAGAGCTGGGGTTGTTTAGCCTGGAGAAGAGGAAGCTAAGGGGAGACCTTATTGCTCTCTACAACTACCTGAAACGAGGTTGTGGAGAGAAGGGTGCTGGCCTCTTCTCCCGAGTGACAGGGGACAGGATGAGGGGGAATGGCCTCAAGCTCTGCCAGGGGAGATTTAGGCTGAACATTAGGAAAAAAAAATTCACAGAAAGGGTCATTGGGCACTGGAACAGGTTGCCCAGGGAGGTGGTTGATTCACCTTCCCTGAGGTGTTTAAGGCATGGGTGGACAAGGTGCTGAGGGGCATGATTTAGTGTTTGATAGAAATAGTTGGACTTGATGATCCAGTGGGTCTCTTCCAATCTGGTTATTCTACGATTCTATGATTCTATGTTACAGTAACCACAGGTCTAAGAAAAGTTTAATGGACAGACGTACAGTTACTGTAAGCACACAAGCAGATTTTAGATCTTGCTAGAGGATGCGTAATTCTATTTCTGTACGGCTCTCTGCTTCAAGAATACTGTGAAGAGCTGCCTTACTGCAGAAGACTCTGAATGTCGTTCTGGTACCTAAGACTGTCTTGATGGCTGCTCATCCAAACAATATAGTGGGCCTAAATCACCCAATCTTGCCTGAGTCGCAGCCACCCCATCCATGACCATCTCCACAAAATGTCTGTTGAAAAAAATCAATTTAATAAAATAGTGTGGTCAGACTTTACAAGCAAGACAATTTGTTGTTGTGAGGTAAATATGGAAGAATGTGTTTAAAAAACTAAATAAAATAGAAAGCCAAACCAGGGTGATATTTAGGTTTCTTCCAAGCTGTATCTCTGTTAAAACTCACACACTAATCACTGAAAATCTCTCTTGGGACTGATTTGCTTTTCAGTCAAACTCTCAGTAGTAAATCCTTCAAGTATAAATCATTTGTCAGATTATTTTGAAGTGACTTAACTCACTTCTTTCTGAAAATTACTTTAGTATTACTTGCATCTATGTACAAGATTTTCAGACCTGGTACGTTAGATCTCTAAAAATATTGTTCCAGTGCAGCCTGCAAATGAACATTGGGCTAAATCCTCAAGTTTTGACACTTCATATCATTCCATGCCAATGTAAAAATATTCAGATGGGAACATCGTGCAGAAAAGTCTCTAATGAAGCTGAATTTCAGGCAACATTGCAGAATATAGATATTAAAAATATGTTTAATCCTCCCCTTTTTGTCATATCCTTTTGTATTTGATGCACCCTCTCAGCTTCATTTTCCGAGGCTGTACAAACCATTGCTGACTCTTCACTGCCTTTGGCTTTACATCTACCCTCTTCCTGTCCATCCATTGGAAGCAAGACTTTAAAAAAACAGGGGTTATCTACTCCTAAAATCTCTCTAAAGAGGGAACTGTAAGTTTTTTGATGAAGAACAGCAGCTTGTCACCCACTCATTACTCTGGCATGTAAATGCATGAAGAGTGACTAGGGTAATCCGGAGCTGGCTGCTGCCCATGTTACCATTGTTCTTGCTGGAGGCACAACACACTCATTAATGTGGCCAAACAGAGAGGCCATGGTGAAATACACCAATGCATGTAAGGGTGGCTGTGAGGGAAGGCTGCTTTTTAGATACAGCCCATGACAGTCTTCAGGACTAATTGCACAAAACTGTGAGGAAAACTGGCAGCAAAGTGCTTATGATGATTTTTTTCTGAATTTCCACAGGGGAGGTTAATTGGTGAGACTTGTTAAAACCATAGTGTCAGCTAGGTGCAACATACTAGTGTTTGAAGACTGCCTGATGTGTGCCTGTATGTAGACTAAGATTAGCTACAAATATGAATTTAGCATATTTGAGAGCTCAAAGTTAACTCAAGACTGTGGTACAACATAACCAAGCTGCCTGTACCAGAAATTTAGTGAGGTTTAGGAGCAATCAGGAAATGCCATTTCTTTATCTCTACCCTTCCCTCCACCACAGAGGGCTTTGTGTCCATGCAGTAGTACAGGATGCTGTTACACTTGGCTACTCAAGTTGCACAATGGTGAAAGAAATTAGGCACAGCACTTACTAATCTCCTGTTTGCCTGCAGACTCCTATTCTGCTGACCACAGAACTTCACAGTAGGTGTGCTACCTGTGCCAGGATTTACAGGTGTGCCTGAATGCTGTCTGAGTTCAGATCTGGGCTAATTTGTTCTGTATTGGACTATATGGGGTATTAAAGGGTTTCAGAGGTTAATAAGCCCAGAGGAAATAGCCAGATTCAAGGAATTAGGTTGTGGATGTTAACACTACTTGAATCACTCCATTTCAGCACTTTTTTACAACACCCATTTTCTTGTCAAGCAGTTTGAAAGGATTTAATCAATGTGTATTTCGGCTCCTATTTAAGGAGCTACTCAGCCAATGTACTTACCATGTGATGAATGCTGAAACTGTAATGTGCAAATCACAAAGAGAATATGCAAAAAATGAAAGCAAGAATTGCTTGTGAAAATATTTTTACCCAAGACAGGCTTAGTGAAGACACTCTTAATTTTTAAGAGGTATGCAAAAACAAATGAACAAACAATTAAAAAAACCCATCACCTTCACAACTCCAGCGTGCTACAGGCTTGGTTACACAAGTTTCTGCCTTTTTAGAGTGATTTGCTGGCATTGAAAGAAATGACGTTTATTTCTTTAGTCACCAACTAAATTAACTTTTAAATTTCTTTCTCTCTGGGAAACTTCTTGGTTAGGAGGAATATAAGAATTCACAATATGAAAAGAAAATATCATTGACTGATCCCAAAGGAATCATAAGAAAAATAAATACTGTCTTATCTACACTAAGGGAATGGTTCACATGTGATTATTTTTTTTGTGGTAGTGTCATAAAGTGGCTTCCACCTGTTCATTTTTTTGTCTCCTCAGTGGTGTCAGTACAAGTGCTCATGAAGCTACAAAATGAAGTAATCAGGAATCATATACAGGTTTTTTAAAAAATTGTTTTGGTTTTATTTAGGCAAGAATTCCAGCTTGGCTCATTGGCTGACCCATTTCATCACAGGGTCCCACAGACACCAGTACCAGCTTACCCCGTGCCAGGCAGGAGGCAGGGAAGAGGAGGAACATCTCCAGGTGCCAAAGGAAATGTGCATGCAAGCCATTGCCTACCCATGGGTCACTGGACTAATGCCAAGTGACTTTGCTCCTTTTAAACCCCAAAACACTGTAACGGGCAGCAAGGTTTCTTTAAATGAAAATTCAATACTGAAAAGAATAGCCCTTCTGACTAAACACACCAGCAGGCACTGCTTGTCTGCTACAGTGTGCCAGAGTGTTCACTTCTCCAGGCCTGCAGCTGTCTGGAAGAGGATTTTTTTAAAGCAGAAGGTCAACACAGAACCCTGTACTCAGAACCAAATGCTTTTCCAAATACTAAGTGCTATACATGGCAGTTGTTCATGGCAGCTACATTTTTATGCATTTGCGGGAATAATGTAGTAAGCATAATGTAAACATGCATCACTCTTTTGGCTCAGCTTTCATTCATGACTACTCTCATTGCTGTCGTAGAGCTGCATAGCAGCGCCTGGTTTTCTCTTACAGACACCTCCAAAGCAATTTCCTTAGGAAGTAAACTCACTCTCCCCCATTGAAGGGCTTTCAGAAAACTGGGGAACTCCTTCCAGTGCCAGGCACCGAAGGCTGCGTATATGAGCTTTTTACTTATTTATTTCAAACAGCAACATATTTCTCTGTAACAACTTGTCAGCTAATGAGTTATTTTCCAGCATGGCTCCTAAATAGCGTGCGCAGTATTGTTTTACTAATAGTCTCCGATTAATAGACATTATAAAAATATAAACAGCAGGAATGGAAAAAGCATTAAAAGAGTGGCTTTTGGCTTCTTTCGTTTGGGTGAAATAAATGGGTTATATTACTTCTGTTATTACCAATACTAGACCTAAAGCAGATTAAAACAGTGTATGTTTTCAGTACTAAACTCTGACTTGAGATGTGCATGGATGCAGGCTCAAAGCAGAATAAACACATTGCTGTCAATTTGGGAAAGTGGCAGCTTATTTGACATCAGAAAAATCAGGGGATACTATGCTGTGAGGACTACATAAACAATGATGAGGGAGCTGCAGGATGGGTGTAAACTTAAGTTGTAAAGACTGGGAGTGTCATGCTATTTACCTGAATATTTTGTCTGCATCAGGGCTATCTATTTAAATAACCTTTTTCCCTCAGAGCAGAAATAAACAATATTGCACCTTCTAAAAAGAATATACTTACTCGGTGATCTATATCCATAATTACCAGGCAAGGTGAATGCTTCATTCAGGCCAGCAGTGGTACCCTAACTACTGAGCCACTTATGCAGAAACTGCCTTGCTCAATATGTTTATCATACCAGGGTAGCCTGGAAACAGTGGGTTCTTTCATGCCAGCTTCAGGACCTCTGGAATACACTAAGTAGTGGGTGAGGGGGGAGCAAACCTTCCCCAGCCCACAGGATGCCATCTGAAAGGCTGTAACGCTGATGGGAAGTGTCAGAGATTTATCCTGAACAGGGCCACGCTGGCCTCAGATGTAATTTGTAATTCAAAGGATCTGTCTCAGAGAAACAACTTGGAAGAAGTGAGTTTAGGAGACTTTTGCTTTGAGTCTTAAAGCAATAGTAGTGCTAATAAATTCAAAGCAATACAAATAACACATAACCAACTATGTCACATCTCTCCAAAAGACGTATAACTTAAAAAAATGCTTCCAAGCTAACTCTCAGAAAGAACTAAAAAACCTAGAAATGCTGCTTTCAGAGGTTAAAGGTTGCTAACTGCTGTCCAGCCTCTTAGCAAGGCCTGACCCAGATTCAGGGGTTAAGTCCACAAAAGAAGAAGATCAAAAGAGAAGGCATGATGCAATTCACTTATCAGAACAACACACAACTGGGGAAGAGTTCTCCTGTCGCTACCTCCCTCATCCCACAGATAAAGTGCTTGGCTACAAATGGCAAGGATGATAGAAGGAATGGTAGAATAAATGGTGATTTCTGCTATTAGGCAGCACTCTCTGGGCAACAATGATGATAAGTTCATTCTTGGGCTTGAAAATTGTCTTGCCTTTTTCACATCTGATCTTTTTTTGCCTACACACACTTTCTTGGTGGCTATTTCTCATTAGCATTGCTTCTTTGCTTAGCTTATGTTAATTTACACCCATAATATAAAGCCCATTAAGAGTTTGTATGCAGGCCAAAATTGTAACAAAAAAGGTTTTCTTCAGCAAGAATAGGTATCTTTTTCAGCCCTAAGTTAGTGCTTCCTGAAGTCATGACAGATATATAACTTAATTGCTCTTAATGGAATAATCATGTCTAGGCAAAGCTGTGAATTTAGCAGATGAGGGTGTGCATAGGTAACAGCAGCTTCAATGAACAGGGACAGCTTTTATCCATGGAAGGATATTTTCAGGAGAAGAAAATTCATGTTACATGGACAGATCTTGAAACTTCAATGTTAAAAATACCTGTGCTGTGGGAACAGCTCAGATTTAAGTTCCTCAAATTTATGAAGCTTGTATAGTAAGTTTTATTTAACTACATTTTTGTTCTCAAATATTTTAACCTAAGTTATTCAGCCACAGTCTAGCATCAACACTATAAACATAATAACTTGCATTTATGCAAGAATATATAAATATATAAAAAGCAATAGTTTAAAATAGTAAATATCTCTCTCAGAAAAAATTATTAAAATATAAAACTGATAACAACTTTTATTCGTAATACAACCCATAACTGTCTTTTTGAAGCCTCAAGCTTGTAAAACTGTATGTTTTTAATTACTTGATTTATAAATATTCAGAAATTAAATTAATGAATTAATTATTTTTCATTTTATGTTTTTCAAGATTCTCATTTATAGAAATAAGTTCCCTCACAAACTTCTACATTAAAAAGTATGGTGCCATTTTAAAAGAATAAACTACAGTGAAGAAGTTACTTCTAGAACAGCAGCATTTCAGTGCGAAACTGCCAACACATTTACTGCCTCATGCCTATATTTAATTAAACCAGCCTGTGAGCATAATAGAGAATGCAACTTCTCTGTTTTTGAAGATGGTCCAGCATGCATTCCACATGGACCATGTGTGTGGTCTTTTTATGGTCAGAAAACAATATTCTTCTCATGTCCCATATTTTCTGTGGTAGTCTTAGTTAGCTGTGTACTCAATTCAAATGCTGAACAGTCATTTGCTTGCATATTCACAATGAATCCCTACAGTGTCCAGCATTTCACATAATAAATACTCTACATTTGGTATCATACTGTAAGTGACTCTGTGAGCTCTGTAGACAAGCTTGTCATATCCACTCTTTAACATTAGTCATTTTATTTTAGTGTAGTGGGGGAGGAAAAGTGGAGTTAGTAGTGATTTGCATTTTATATATGCACTCTCAACCCCACAATTATGCCAAATTAAAATGGTTTGATGATTAGCTCTTTCCATCTGTTTGCAGAAACTCTGGTTACAAGAAGAGGCAAGGAACTCTAACAGAAGGTTCTGCACCACCTGAGAGGGAATTGGAAAGGTCAAGAACATTGTTAAGCCAGGGAAAATTTTCCAGACTACGGAAGAACTAGAAAATCTGAAAAGCAAACTGAATAACCCCTTAGAAGACTGACAACTAACAAATAATACCAATGTTGTTATCAGCTCAATTATCTATTTGTTTCCTGAGAAGTTGAGATCTTTGACCTTTGTGTATTGTAAGACTTTATGATTTCTTTTTTAAAGTTTCAGTGAAAGACACCTGGGTTAGGAGCTCTCAGTTTAACACCCCACTTTTAAAATTAATTTAAAGTTTTTTTAAAAGTCTACAATAATATTACAAGCAGAAATAGCTTTCCAGTGAATACAGGACACAAACAGGCAGCTACGTTCTTCTCATGCCATTAAGAGGCCTGAAATATGTTCACCTGGCTAATACCCTGGTTTCAGCCATGAGTCCTTTTCACAGAGGGATAGGAGTGGAAGAATGGGAAGACATTTGAAGATGCAGTTCCAGGCTTTCTGGACAGTCAAACCAGAGAGGGATAGCAGGGCATTAATAACTCTGGAGAGTGGCTCATTCCTGATTCATACAAGCTGTTCCCTTCAATGAAACAGGAAAGAGGCAACACAAGAGAAATTTTTGAGAATGAAGAAACAAGGAAGGACTTAGCATCATAAGGAAATAAACTGCTGTTATTATGAAAGATGTTATGAAATAGTTAGCTAGTTGCTGACTCTCAACCCCTCACGCTCTTAATCACAAAATGAGGGAAAATCAGAGCTTAAAAACCTCTTGTACAAGCTGCTGCCCTCCTGCCCACCTACATCATGATCCCACTGGATCTCAGGGGTACAATCTGCAAAGGCTATCAAGGCTCCTTGTACCGATGTTAGACACTACATTTTCCAAATAACAGGGTTTTTCACAGTTTACAGTCAATTTACAGTGCATAGGTTGCCACTACTTTTGTGGCAGATGGACATGCAAGTCCAGATTTTCAGTCATCTGAAAAAAAAACCCCTACAGTGAAGGCACAAGAAAATTGTAATGTGGGGTTTTTTTGGCAAGCCTTTGGCTATAGTCCTAGTCCTATAGCCTTTGGCTATAGCTGTAGTGTGAATGTAGTACCAATACACTTGTCCATTCTCACAAGACAAAAAAGACAGGTAAACTGCCAGACCACCAATGCAATCAAATGTATTTTTATAAATATGGGACAAATGTTAATTTGATTTCTCATCCATTCTAAAGGAATAATATTTTTAAAAATATTGTAGAGAGTTTATTGTTATTTAGCAAATTATTATTATTGAGTTTTTTTGATGTGATAAACTTCCCCCTGTCCCTAACAGCAATCCTAGTCTTGGCTTTTCTTACTTCATCTGTCTTATTAGACGGAAGTATTATTTTGGTGTACATGGTGGATTTTGTACATTGTGTGTCAGTAATGCCTTCCAACCTTTGTGATATCCAAAGCAAGCTACCTTTAATTGTTGCAGCAGCCTGAAAAGAATGAAGTGTTACTTCAACAGTGGCTAGTTCATCTTGCAACCATTCCACTTTTTCTATCCCTCCTCCAAATTCTTTTTGATAGAGAAACAATAGAGTGAGCCATTCTTCATAGGCAGTGACTCATTGCCAGAATAAAACAGTCTAAGGAGTAAAGTTCATACTAGATAAAAGTGCTTGTGCCTGCAGAGACCAGTTTAAAAAACGGTTCTAAGATGAAAGCCTCAATAACTTGTTTGCTAACTGTCAATAAGGAAAACCTGTTTCACAGAAAGGCTGTGTAGGAACTAAAAGATAATTTGGCATAAATGAGTACCATAAATCCAGTCCCAAAGGTTAGAGAAGCAATGCATTATCATTGTGGTACACAATGGCAATGGTAGCAAAGAACAATGGCTCAGAAAATCTTAAAAACCACAGGAGAAGTAACTAGTTTCTGCCTTTTCCCCTCTTTCATAGAACCATAGAATAACCAGGTTGGAAGAGACCCACCGGATCATTGAGTCCAACCAGTCCTATCAAACACTAAACAATGCCCCTCAGCACCTCGTCCACCCATGCCTTGAACATCTCAGGGAAGGTGACTCAACTACCTCCCTGGGTAGCCTGTTCCAGTGCCCAGTGACCCTTTCTGTGAAAAATGTTTTCCTAATGTCCAGCCTAAATCTCCCCTGGTGGAGCTTGAGGCCATTTCCTCTTGTCCTGTCCCCTGTCACTTTGACATGAGATGAGGCAGCAAGTGGTGACTTTTCACAGGAATGCCTTCACAGACTGCTCAAGGGAAGAAACTCAGAGGAGTCGATATTTTCAGAGGACCAAATCCACATTGCTACCTGTTACATCTCACCTGACATTAGAGGGAGAGCCAGCAGGTAACGCAAAGGCTGTGTTCTGCTTAATAACCATAGCAGGCAGGTGGGTGCACTTGCTTTACACCGTATACAGCCTCTCTACATTTCAAGTTTAAATATGATTTTTGCAGTGAAAAACACTACACATTCTCCTTCCTCTCCCCACCAATAGAAGAAACACTGTATAAAGCAAGTGTCAAATCCTGACGTGCAGTACAGGTGATCCCATTCAAAGGTCTGCAGCTGAATTTTGCGTATGCCAGAAGAAATACATGTTATAATTGCAAAATCACAGCAGATCTACACTGTCTACCTGGAATTCTCTACACTGCAACATTTTTTGTTCAGATGTGTATTGCCTATATATAATTAGGCCGTGTTTTGGTAGCTGAGTTTACACAGAGTGTGAAGCATCCATCAGTAAAGCATTAAAACTGTCATAAGGCCTCTGAGGAAAGGGCCGCCTTTTAAATCAGTGTTTATAAAATGCCCAGAACATTGGGAAACCAAATTATCTTTTAATTCCTACATGTCATCAAAAATGTCCCTGTAAGTGTGTATATACTATATGCATATTATTCATGCATTATAGGAGGAGTGAATGACAACAAAGTAAAAGCCACATGCCTTGCACCTGTTTACTTTGTGTGGGATTTTTGAAGAACACTGGGTCTCTCCCTGAAATTCTGTTTTAAAGGGATCATTTGTTAGACAATGGATATATGAGACCAAATTTTCTGTAAGAATAAATTTGGGGGTTTTTTTTATGACAATGCCTGTGCACCCATAGCTATGCCCTGGGCTAGGGCAAGGTCACCAACTTTGCTACAAGGCTTCCAGAAAGCCCTTTACTTCAATAACCTATGTGAATTTGTAAACTGACCGTTATAAATCTCAGACTAAGATGGAACAACTTTCTTTGTAAGTCCTTCAGATGATATCTTGTTGCATCTCTGATGCCAGCACCACTTAAATGGAGCTATGAGAGAAGGGAAGGCTGGTGCAGAACAAAATCTCTCAGTGCACGTTGTTGGCACACTAGATGTCTTTGGATCCATTCTTTTGAGAAGTAGATCTATGATGTGATCTCAAGGGACTGCAGACTAAATCTTAAAGATGAACCATCCATGCAATATAGATTATAAGGTCTTTTATCTTAGAAGTGGTGACTTGAATGGTAAGCTCTCAGACAGTAATAAAGAAAATAACACGTAGGAAATTCCTTTAAGTATCAGATTCCTAGGAATAAAAAAACTAGTTTTGTTTCTTTTCTTACTTGATGTATCTGTGTATGTGCATATCGACACATGCATATGTGCTTAATTTATGTATTTTTCAAATGTATACAGCCTTAAGAAAATCAAACCATTCTTCCTTGTCCCAGTTTACTAACTCCTGTTGCAGACCAATGGCTAAGGTTATAACTGAAGGATGCTGTGATAGCTGTCTCAGTGACTGGTATTTAACAAAAACTGTGTTCACCAGCCATTTCCCACATAATAAAATGGAGCACATTATGTCAGGGCCACCCTGGTTTTATTGAACTGAAAACCGCTACAGGGACTGAAAGTGACTCTGAAGCTGTGAGCATAAACCTCCTTTATTGTGTATGTGTGTGTTAGCATGCCATCTTCTGGAATAATCATCCAAACATGGTGTCTATAGAGATGTGGCCGATTCAATACTCATGTGTCTGGGTGGTCAGCTTGTGATTTAAAGATTCACTGGCCTCATGAAGATAGCTACAAATGGAACAGTAACCATAATTACAAGAGCCTGTTCCACTAATCCATGGTTAACAAATGCTAGTCAGAAGATAAATAAGCCTTACTCAAGAATTTCCTGGAGGTGTATGAGCCTTGTGTTTTCATTTGTTCTGCCTTCCCTCTTCTTTAGAGAGGGAATACAAGAAAATAAAAAAGATTTAGTAACCTAATTTTGTTTCAACTGCTAGAAATCACAGCAAGCCTTTGAAGTTGAGTTATCTTTTATAAAAAACTCAACTATTACTTTTCTATATGATACTGAGAAACGTAATTCTTTTCCAGGATGAGTTTCTACTAAGAACTCTGTTGTTTTTCCTGTTGTTTACCTTATTCCTTATCTCCAGTCTTTATAGATGGGAAAAAGATGATTTAGAATTAGCATCAATAAAAATAAATAAATATGAAGGACTAATCTTCCTTCTAAAAATAGGTTTATTTGCTGTGTTTTCAATATACTTATTACACTAATTTTTGCCACTTTTTCTGCAGAGTATCCTTACTGTTTTAGTTGTTCTGAACTGTAAGAGTTTTTCAGGATACAATTGCATCTATTTTTCTTCAAGTGACAAATTATTGTCCAGCACTGGTGGAACTAAAGCAGGCTTTATTACAAATAAATGAATTATATAGGAACTGTATTACCAGCTCAGCAGGCTAGTCACGTAGCTGTGCTGTAACCTACTTACTGGTGAAAGTCTGTATGTAGCTCCTGCTAGAAGTGATTTGTTCCACAGTTTTAGAACTTGGTTTTATTCTTTTTACACTATTTAATGTAACTTTGGGTATTATCATTACCCATACAAATATATAATCCTTTCTTGAATTCTGCTAAGTTCTTGGCCGCACACACACTTGCCATTCTGCCATATCCAGAAATGGCTCATTCCACCAGGGAGCCATGCAATGGAGGAGGAGGGATAGAGAAGCAAAGATTTTGCCCCTAAAAAGCATCTAAGAGCAAATAAAGGAGTGTAATTTACTGAAACTAGCCTGTTGTTTAGGTCTTCTCTTTAAACTTATAAACATTTGAAAATGTTTATATAAACTGTATACACTAAAGATAAGTCAAGTCAATATACTCTGTTTATTTCCAGCATAGAGGGATTCTTTGTTCACAAAAAACTAAAGAGAGTTCATATCTTGTTAGATGAATTGCTACAGGTGGAAAAAAAACCAAAAACCTTCAGATCCAGCACTCCTCAACAAGCTTGAGGAAAACCAGGAAAGTATAACCTAAATACAAATTAGGTGTGGTTGCTCTTACTTAACTGTGCTACTTGATTGGAACACCTGAACAAGGAAGGCCATTAATAACACTGAGCAAGAGATGTGTGTGCCAAGAACTGACAGACTATAGGACAATAGAGAGATGTGATGGGATGGAGGGAAAAAAAGATGTTAAAGCTTATGCAGTGGGGAAGGTGCAAGAAAATTGAGAAGTGTCACAAAATCAGTAACTCTGCTGAAGAGATGAACTTTTCTAGTAAAACTGTAAGATTTTTTAATATTTGAGAGGCAGGAATGGAACTATGCCTACAAAAATTGTTCTGTTATTGGTATGTGTTTATTTTAATTCACCATTATTCATCCTAATCAAATGATATTTGCTTCAACCACTTCCTTTCCATCTGATCACTCAATGTCCTGGAAGAAAGAGTATTTTGTCTGAATAGGTCTGGGATCCATGTATAATGTGGTGTGTCTCCATGTTTTAGTCAGGTGGGAGATTCAGAGATGTGATCTCTTTCTCTGAGAAAGAATGCTTGTTATGTTAAGATCATCTTTCAGCTCCAGTAGCAGATACCTGCATGTTCTCCTCAAAACAAATGCAGCAGTATTTGGGAGCTTAGTTGCTTGCTCTTGGTTTGAGAGATGTCTTGTGATTTCTAGAAGAAAATCTATTGGTCCGTGTACTTTATGAGCACTGATCTGTTCCCCTTATCTTATTTTCTGTTTTACTTGAGATTTCTCACAGCAGACTTGACAATCTTAAAGTCTAGTCTTTTCCAGACTAGGGGATTCTATGATTCATTAAAGGAAAGAGTACTCAAAAGCAGCTTTACTGTCATAGTGAAAAGATTCTTTGAGACTCAACAAAAAAAAAGTAATCCAGACATCAAATAATGACAAACCACTCCCTCCTCTGTTCACCAGCAAGTCCTTAAAGATGAGATCCAATATTCCTGAGGTAAATATTTCTTCCTTAAAATGGTAGAGAGCAGATATTGCAGTTTGAAGATAGAATGGCTTATGTTGTGTGTGATCAGCAACTGGCATAAGGAACTGAGGTAAAAGTTGAGATTTTTTTGTACTTTGTGAACAATATAAATGAGAAAAGAATTTAAATTTAATTGCTGCAAGGATGGTATTTCTGTTGCTGACCATTAGTTATGTTCCCAGATGGACGATCCACAGTTGCAGCAATACTGATTTAGCTATAAGAGTAAGAACGCAATTCAGCTCTTTGCTAAAATACCATGAAGTCAGATGATCACACATAGGTGACAGTTTGGTTGCACTTGGAATTTGAGCTTACAGAGGTTTTGCTGTCATAATTTAGATCTGCACCCGTATCAATAACTTCATTATTTGCAATACAACTGAATTGACAAAAATGGAAAAAAAGTTCTGTTTTTAAAATCCCTTTGAAAGCAATTTCAAACACAAAATATGAGCATGTCAAAAGTGCATAGTTTCATTTATTGGCTAATCTTCATTAGTGATTTTTAAAAATCTTTATTGCTCAGGCATTCTTTGTTTGGTCATGCAAGATTTTTTGAAAAGCAAGTTTGTTGCAAGCAAATATTTAAACATACTGAGTGCTTTCAGGGATTGGCCTGGGGTTTCACTGAAAGTTTATCTGTTTATTCAGAGTTTTCAAGAACATTTGCAGTGATGCAGACAAGTTTGGGGTGCATATCACAAATTATATGACCCTCGGACTGTTCAGTACACACATGCCCGAATGCAAACCCTGTGCTTGAGATTCAGCTCTGCAGAAAGACAGACTAGCCTGTTGATCTCAGTCTTTTCTAACGAGGAAAAGTTTAGGTTTAAAAAGTTATGACCACCAAAAGAATTACCCACGTGCCAGTTTCAGTGAGTGAAACTATCCCTGTTAACCATGGATACTTCTCCTTTATATTGTTCTTTGGGTACCATTTTTCCAACCCGTGCAGGACTGGCACTAGGGATGGCTTGATCTTAAAGCTAGGCAGGAGGATCTGTCACCACATTTTTTCTCTGGAGGATCACCTGTGTTGATAAGATCCAATAATTTTTCTTGTGGGAGTGGATAACAACAGAAGGGAAGGATAACAATCTCCTTCAAATGTCCTTCATATGCAGGCAAAATATTTTTCCCAGCTAAATGAGCAAGGATAAATACCCAGTAAAGTCCTGAAAATGAAAAATGAAGACATTTCTGACTGAGGTCTGAATCTACCAAAATAACAAATGTACTACTTCTTTAACTTGTTTTCAAACATCAATAATTAATGATTTTGGAAACCAAAGTGCTCTGACTTCCTGCCTCTCCTCCTAATGTATAAGTTTCTGAGCATTTAACTTGCCATTTTTTAGATTAGCTTGGCTAGGCTGTTCTGATCTTTTACTAATTCATGTGCATCAGCATAGGTGGTATGTGCAGAGGTACCACAGCATGTTTGAAATGGAAGCATAATATTTTTGTATAGTTCTCACTTGGGCAGAATCTCTGCTGTGTGCAGCCATGAGTGGGAAATGGCAGGTTTCATTTCTAGACATTCTGGTTAGATCAGAATCTGATGTAGAGAGCATATTAAGGACCCTGATTTATCACCAAGTCTCCTGTCTATCACATGCCCTCCAATATACTGAGAGAATGCCACAAATACTTAAAGATGTAATCCTTTCCTTCAGACCAGTCTAAGAAAAGATATCAATATTATTTTTTTGCGTGCAGTCTGCTAATGAATTTGTGATCTATAACACCAGTACATTTCAATCCCCTGGCCTCTCAGAAACAGGGCATTGTGCTTAATTGTGTCAAATTCTGTGGTGATTTTGTGATGTGGACAACTGCCAATTTGTGCTATGAGCCTTTTTCATTATTCTCATCCAAACAACATGAGGACAAGAAAAAGCTCAAGTATTTGGTTGGTTACCCTTATTTTTCTTGCTTGCTTATACTTCCCCTATGTGACCCAACTCCATTTACTATCATTTCTGACTGACTGTCACAAAGCTGAGAGGTTGTATACATGATGCCAGAAAAATCTCCAGCCATTAAAGCTGTGGTTGGAACGCTGGATGAATTGAACAGAATGACTGGATGGAAAAATCTACAGGACAGATTTTGTTATGGTGTAGGTTTTTAAGTCTCTCTGGAAGAAAACATGAAAAAAATATTAATAACAGTGCAATATTGGGAATAGTTCTTGGTTTTGTCCATTTTAAGCCAAACATTTCATGTTTTACATACTTCCATTTTGAAAAATATCTACTTCTGGATTATCCTGCAGTTAAATAAGCAATTTAAGAACTTCCTCCCCTTGTGTTATGTATTCAGCACTTAATTCTGTTGTTTTCCTTAATTTCCATGTCCCTACTTATGAGACAAACCCCAGGGCCTACATGAGACTAGATATTATTTCAATTAAAACTCCTGTAAAGTAGGAAATATCCTATTACATACTATACATACTTCTCAATAGTTTGCTGTATTTTAGATGAGTGTAAGCCAGGGTAATTTACATTTTACTGCTGCCCTTTGAGAGATATTATTTGGGTTTTTTTACAGAATATAGCTAAAGTGGAAGACTATTGAATAATGTATATGGAATATTGGAAGGCTTGATATAGGCTTTTGCAATTTCCAATTCCATTGTATATCAAAATCAACATATTTCAATCTATGATTTTATATACATATGATAAAAGGTGCAGCTGAGGTAACAGAGATTAAAGTTACAGCAGTTATCTGCCCTTTATTTAAAAGTTTCATAGTAATTGACTGTTTTTAACTATAAGAGGAATACAGTTTTTGTCCTACTGTCTGAATTCTCATGACAACTAGGATACATGTGTTATGACATCAAACACAAATCAAAGTATACCAGCATTTTCTGATACTGTCCAAAAGTGACAACAATGTTAAACAACAGTAATGAGAGCTTACACCATGTTTTCAGTGAGGGCAGGTAAAATAAATACCAGTTATTTCTGGTTTATGTATTTACTTACAATCTTTGTTATCCTAGGATGAACGTGAATGAAGTAGTCTGTATTAGCTTTAACTGAATTGAGCAGGTTTCGTTAGAGGAAATGGTCATGTATCAATGACGAGAGGAACAAAACCTGACAAACTGTAGGGCTATACATGTTGTTTTGTTAGTGTAATTTCCAGCATTCTACCTATGAAACCAGTAAGAGAAGGCAGGACAGAGTTCCCTGCAAGAGCTCTAAAGAAAGACAGCATAAAAAGACGGATGCAAATACTATCTCCAAGAAAATATTCTTTCTCCCCATCAGAAGACAGCAATGTTGGTCAGCAGTAGTGTTTGACAGAAGTCTTCTCTTCTGTTTTCCTAACTCTTCCTGAACTCCCCAGCAATACAGAAAGGAGCAGTATTCCCCCCAGTTACTTTGTGAAACTTTGGCTGTCAGGTCCAGGTCCACTCAGACAGTGCCATGGTCATGGCATAGTCATAATTACTCAAGTTGTCTTGATGCTTCTGGGTGATACACAATAAAAGCCAATCAACCTCAGCCTACATATAAAGTGTGCTCATTCTTCTGTACCCACACAAATATTTCCTCAACCAAATAGTGATTGATGTTGTTCCTTTACTGTCCCTGCTTGGCCCATAGGCTTGTCTTATACTCATGCACATTATGTGGTAAATTAAAGATTCAGAAGAAGATTTGCCGTTCAGATCCATTTATAACTAAAACTGAATTTGCAAAGCACTTAGATAAAAAAATAAGAAAGAGAACGGACCTAAAAAAGAAAATATTCTTACAAGGAAATTCAGATTCTTCACACAGTCAGAACTAGAGAACTGCTATCAAACTTTAAAGGCTAGAAAAATGCTAAATGAATCAATGAATTACCTCAGATACAGAGTATTGTGAATTTTACTTTTTACTTCTAAGAGATTGTATACTTGTTTGTCAAATTTTGGCTTTGGAACACCATAATGCAATGATAATTATAAGCTGCAAAATGTATCTTCTGACTTATGACGTACAATTGTGTGGGTCAAGAGATGGAGCTTTCTGTTCTTGCTTCACCATTTATTAACCTATTTTTAAAAGACAGTATTCTGAGAAGATGAGGGGCTGAAGCAGAGGAAATCTACAAAGCATTCCAAGGAAGATGTCTATAAAATGTTACTTTTCTTTTAGTATTGCTTGGTGCAAAATGCTTTCAATATATAATGTTTTTAAAGGAGCAGAGATGTTAGCATAAATAGTCAGTACTTTATTGTACTCTGTATGCATTCAAAATCATAATGCCCTCACTATTATTAGTTTGCAACCATAAGTGATTTTTAACATTTACATACTTCTAAAATACAATCATTACATATGCAAGCATGATGATGCATCTGCTTCTAAAATTATTCAGCTCACCCACGCTGTAAATACAGATAAGAAAAGTACTATGTGTATTTTGGATGAAATAATTTCTTTCCTTCTTGGGAGCATAAATTGAGTGCACATTACTCAAGAAAGAAATAATATGGTGAGAATTCAAATAGATCTGTATGTATATTGATTTAATTTTACTTGGAAATATTTATGTTGGTCATATTTAAAAGTAAAATCAGAGTCACAGAAATGACATCTGTAGGTCAACTTGTAGATGCATGGATTGTGACAAAATGTTTAGATGACTAAACAGATCCCATCCCTGTGGAGATTTTGGCACCAACCAGTATTCAAAAGACACTGTCTACCCAGAGGGAAGTTTGATTTAAGGAAGTAAAAGCTCTAGAGGTTTCTGGTCTGTGCTATACAGTAGATATAAATAGATAGAAAATAAGCAGAACAAATACATGCAAATGCAGGCTTTTTCTGCTCAAAGATGCAGAATTGCATTGCTTCGATCTTTTAAGGGTGCTGCTAAAACAATTTGTTGACATGGTTATCCAAATGGATGTTAGACCTACTGCCATCGAGTTCAAGAAAACTGCTTTTGCAGTTCAGATTTTTATCTTGTCCTGGTCTTTTGCCATAGTATCAGCAGCTGTAAGATCCTTCTGGAGAGCCCATGTCTATGTGTTCAGATCTGACCTTGTTCTGTGGACAGTCTGAATTTCTCTGTGTGCTTATGGGGAGAAAAAGTGAAAGGGCAAAGGCTTTTCAATGCACCGTAACAGTGTTAGCACAATTCTCCTGGGCACAGGTTGGTCTTAACTGTGGCCAATGTTTTACCTGTTGAACGTGTGGCTTCCTTAGCTGGCTTACTTGTACCTCAAATATACTTGGTAAATTAAGAGAAAAATTATTTGGCATGGCATGTAGGAAAATGGAAGAAAAGACAAACCATATTAACCAAAATATCATCAGTAGCAATTATTTATAAAGGTTTTTTTGCATCTCATTGTCACTTCTTTATGTTATATCCTTAACCTCCAAAGTGATTCTTTTGCTTTTTATAGTGCAACCCTAGTATCTAGCTGGGTAATGGAATTTATGATTTTGTGTACATCAGTCACCATGGTGACCCACCATAAAAGATCAGTTGCCTGGCAACTGGGTATTGTGGATCAGCAATGGAGGGAGGAATTTTTTGTCTCTCTGAAGGGAGAGCTTAAGGAATAATGAAAACTTCTGCTCATACTTCTCATGAATGCTTTATTTTCAAGGTCAACCTAATGTTTTTTCAGTAAAGACTAATGCACTTTTCTTCAAAAGATGCACCGTAAAATGTTTCTCAAAGATTATCCTGTCTCAAAGTGAAGGACAACCAGCTTAAGAAGTTTTTATTCTCTCCATGCATTTGCAAAATAAGGTTTAGAGTAGCTGTGGGGCAGTCATAATGAATCAGGTCTCTTATTTACTGGCAGTTCTGCATTCATTAACAAATGAGTTACTGTACATTCAAAGCTATCTCTGATCTTAGAAACTACAATAATTTTGTCTTTACTGCATTAATAGCAAGATTTTAGGTCACTGTAGATTTCTCTCTCATTTCATTATGTCACCTTTTTTTTCCCCTCAATGTTCAACTTACTGTATAATTAAACTCAGGTTTTGGGCTTTATAGAAGCAATTATCTGCCTAACAACTTTTATGATATACTGTATCTGGTTTTGAAAAAACTTCTTTCTTGGAATCTCCTGTTTATTCTGAGATTGTACTGTTTTGTCTTTAATAGTACTGTTTCAGGACAGATGATGAAGTACTATAGATAAATCTATAATGTCTTTGTAAGAATATGTCTTATAGAGAACCATCTAAGTCCTTAGTCAACTGGTGGAACTGACTCTTGTTCACATTACAAAACATTAGAGTCTTTGGGGTTGGAGATATTTGGTCCATACGCTATCACTGTGGGAGTAAAGACATAGAGAGACTCTTCTGTTCCAGCTCATGTGGCTCACATGCATTTCACAATTAACATATTTTATTTAACATAAACCCAAAGACACCTCGTCAGTATTTTTTTTTTTTTGTACCCAGGGCATAGCTGTATTGCTGCTTACTGCTGATGCTGTTTCTCACAGGTAAAAAGCTTGGAGGAAAACTGCTGCACCATCCCACTTATGGGATCAGCAGTATGTACAGTGCTTGGGAGCACAACCTACTAGACTGTAATAGCTGTTTTGGTAGTTTTTCTTAAGACTGGAAGGGTGTGAAAGTGTAAGAGCAGTTTTGAGCATGAGCAATGCTATTATTTCATCAGCTAAGAGACCCAGAAGGATGCCTGTAACAGCATCTTGGTAGCAATTTTATTTTGAGGTTAAATAATCACAGTGTATTCTCTCTCATAAAAAAACACGAGAGATGCTACTATAGACAGTTACTTAAGATAGATTACCTATGCAACTCTGGAAACTGCTGTAAGCAGTGTGCATTTATATTATTTGACAGGCCTTTGAACTTTTCATTTATGGTCTCTATGCAAAGAATTAATTTTTTCTTACTTGGCTCTGAAGAGGAGGGGAAATAAAATGGCAGCTGATTTGTATTGTGTTTCTTTAAATCCATGCAGAGGCACCTGAAACTGTTGCTGATACCAAGGACATAGAACAGATGTGGAGCTTAGAACAAATGCCAGAATGCTGCTAATACTCTAGTACCATTTAAACTCAATATTGTATATGTCTTAGTATCTTTTACATAGCATGTTAAAAATCTGCTTCATCCTGGCCATTACTCTCAAAAATTATCAAAACCTCAGTACTATGATAAGGCTGTGGCTCTACTACTTTCCTGGAATGGGAAGACTGTTTCTGGTGCAAACACCATGCATATCTTCCACAAATGTAAATAGCAGAAGTTTCAGGGGTATGAAGTCTTGCGTCTCCATAAGGAGACTTTAAAAGGATGAATCATGCTTTTTAAACTTACATTTCAATTGATTTCTCTTATGGAAGGAGCAGATGAACATCATTCTGCAGTGTTATCTTGTAATGAATCAGGGCTTTGTGAATTGAAGGGTAAGATTTTTATTAGGATCACTGCAGATTTTCCCGCAGTTAAATTCTGAAAGTACCTTGTATTTTTAAAGAAGGAAACAAAAATCAAATACTGTAAAAGTCACTGTGAGCAGCCAACATTGCATTTTTTATTAATCCATCCATACACACTTACACAAAATCACCCTCTGCCTCTGTCCTGATCACGCAGACCCATCAGGCCAGTCTAGCTAGATATCCTTCATGTATATAAACACTCCAAGTGGAGACTGAATTCTGAATGAAATCCTGTTTCTTTTGATTATAGTGGCTGATTTCTGTAGATATTGGCTACTTTTTTAAAGAATAAGAATATTAAAAGGGGAAAATTTTCTTCTTGGCAAAGAATGCTTCCAGAAATATGAATGATGAAATCTTGCCACTTGTTAAAGCCATTTTTAACAAGATAAAATAAAAACAAACACTGAAATGATACCATACTTTTTAAAGGGAAAGCTAATATCTGTAGGGTTACCAGGCCCCTATTGTGATAATTTACTGCTGTTTCACAAGACTTAAGGTAGTAAGATTGCATATTTCGATTATTTTAATCTCTGCTGACATTTATATTGGTTTTACTAAGTTTGAAGACTTATGCATTCCTGAATTTTCTGGCAGTTGGGCTTCTATTCATCTGTTGGTGGTCTCCATGAACCTCTCATTGAGAGTATAACTGCTATCACAATAGGTAGATTAAGTCCAGGTATGGTCATCTTCACAGCATCTTTTATCAAATTTTTCTGTGCCATACCCCCCCACCCCGACTATACTTAATACTTTAAAAATATCTGTTTTATTTTTTAAAAAAGCTCATTAATCTACAATAACTAACCAAAGCACTTACAGTTTCACTGTCTCATCTGGCAGCTCTATTTTCAGGAAACAACTCTCTAAAGTGTAGTTGTTACCTGACAATCTGGTGATGTAAGGTGATGCTACTCTTGCCTGGGTGCTGAACTTCACATCAGCTTTTCTATATTCAGAATTGTGGAGTCCTTTCTATCAAATGGCCTAATTTCTTTAATATCATTTGGATGTTATGATTACAACATTTCTTTAAAATTAACAAAAAGGTGGTTGTTCCTTTCTGAACCTAAGGAAGGAAAACCATCCTTCTTAATTTCATGTATCTTCTACTGAGTATAAAAAGAAATACATATTTGCTTCTCTGAATAGACCCTTCTTTCTTGTATTTTACTTCAGGTAGTGCTATCCATCAACATAGCTAGAGTTTTTTGCTCACGCATTAGCAACAGGTTCCTAACCCAGTCAATCACCTTACACTGTATTTCAGTCAGCACAGGGATATAAGTCTTGCATGCAGAATTTTTGGGACCAGTAATGACTTTTACAGACAGAAACAGAGAAGATTAAAAATAATTTTACACTGATCTGAAGACAGAATCTATTAGTATGATTCTAGCTTAAATTGTATATTATAATAGACCAAACATAAACATTGGTCACTGATCACCTATGAAGAAAGAAATCCGCTCTGAGAATTCTGTGCTGTCTGGCCTTTTTCATTAATTACTTAACACTTTCTCTGGCTCATTTAAAAATCTCTCCTTTATACAAATACACACACACAAAAAAATACGTATATATATAATGTCCCCCTTAAAACAAATGTCTTTAAACATTGAGAGATAGATTTCAGTGTAAGAGAAAACTTTTCCCCCCTTTATTAGTTCCCCCACCCCTCTCCCTGAAACGATAGTTACAGCATACTCTTTTGTGTTTATCATGCTTCAGAAACAGACTGACCTCAGAGAGGGCTTGGTGTATTGTAAACCAGATATTTATAAGTAAACATGTCAGAGAGAACAAACTGCAGGGCCCCTTCTATCCTGCAGGGCTTCAATTAAACCTCCTTTCCAATATCCACAGACTTCTTTTTTGATTTAATTTTCAGACTTCCTTGATAGTTTTCTGTTCTTTTCAAAGGGCTGAAAAAGAATTTGTTTTGGTTTGGTTTGGTTTTTTCTCTTTTTCACTCATCAGGGGAAACCTCTTGAACATCAAACTGGGCTATTTACAGGTATTCTAAAAGTTTGTGAACTTCTGCATGACTGGCCTGTAGGTTCCTTGGTCCTCTTTCTTGCCCTCTTTGAAGGCTGGAGTAACATTAGCTTTTCTTCAGTCCTCAGGCATCTCCTTTTCTCCATGATCTTTTGAAAACAGTGAAGAGTTCTTCAGCAGTAGCAGCTGCCAGCTTACTCAGCACTTGGAGGTGCATCCCATCAGGACCCATGGATTTGTGGGTCTGGATTCTTGAGAGTCAGCCTTAGCAGTCAAGACTGAAGCAAAGACAACATATATCAACTCCACCTTCTCTGCATCCTCAGTCACCAGGACACCCAACTCATTCAACAGTGGGCCCATATTTTCCCTAGTATTCCTTTTGCTGCTGAAGAAATCCTTCTTGTTGTCCTTTATGACTCTTTAAGTGCACCTTAAACTTCCTTGTTGCATCCCCACATACTCTGACAGTGTTCCTATATCCCTCCAGCAGTCACTGACTTTCTCCACATTCTGCTCTTTCTCCACTTCTTCTCTTTGAGTTTTTCCAGAAGCTCCTTGCACATCCACGCAGGCCTCCTGCCTCCTTTCCTTAGTTTCTGAAATGTAGGAATACATTGATCTAGATCTAAGAGGAAGAAGTGCTTGAATATTGACCAGCTCTCTTGAACTCCCCTGCCTTCTTGAGCCCTAACAAAATGGGTTATCTCCAAGTAAGTCCTTGGATGTTTTGAGAATCTGATATCACAGAAGAAATCTCAGACAGAAAAATTATTTTTTCTTACTAGATTTAACTTCCAGGGGAAAAAAGAAAAAAAAAACAATATTGTGTTTGAAAGCTAAGGTAAATGGGAAGGAGAGGAGATCTCATTTCCTCTGTTGGATAATAAATTCAGTCCTGATGGCCTAGAGATGGATTTTTTAAAATCTCTTTTGTTCTTTAGAGAACTGAACTTTTCTCAGTATCTGAATCTAAATATCAGTGTCACTACTATACTCTGCTTTTTCCAAAAAGATGAGTGGAGTTTGTTTCCAAAGCATATTAAAAGAGAACTAACCAAACTAAGTAAATGCATACAATTTATTCATAAAACTGCATAAAAATCATTACAGAGTAAATTCCTGCCCATCCTTTTTCCTTTGTCCCTTCCTGTGAGTCATCCTTCTAGAGAGCTACCTTTGTTGGGGGCTGTGGCTGGATGATATCTTAGTCTTGTCAGCATCAGTATACTATAAACAGAAGAGTGCTAGTTCACTTCCTTTCTTCATGCTTAACTAGCCAGGGAACAAATATTTAAAGAAACCAAGTAGGAGCTGGTTTCAGGAGAAATCCGAGAACAGTTTTGTCATTTGCTTTTTTTTTGTGTGTGTGAAGAAGTACACAGTTTCAATGACAGCTTCTGCCTCCCTCCTTCCTTCTTGGGAGGAACATATGATGATAAGTTATCAACTCGTAAACTTAGAGAAATGTGTTAGTCCTTGAAAAAACTTCTCCAGCTTTTCTAATGTAAAACTTGGCAAATGTATTTTAAAATAACAGGAAACTTCTCCCCACCTGCCCCCATTTATTTTATTTTTATACCAAATTACACTGTAGTTACTGTGGTAATCACCATAATTTTTAATAAACCATGCTCTTTGAGAGCAGATTATCAAATGATATTTGAGGAAGGGTCTCCAAACGTTACACGTGATGTCACTTAGACCTGTAGCTTTTTCTTGTAAGACTTATAAGGTGGTTGTACCTTCTCATCTGGATTCCAGCAGTGGGCATTCCTGGTGGTGTCTCTCAGCCAGCACGCATAAACAGTTCAGGGCTGCCCACCCACATTTGCTGTGAACACTGGTTTCAGACATTCACTGCGACTCAGCTGGATTTTCTTAGCAGCTTTTTCTTAACATTTGCTAAAAATGAATGCAATTTGCCTAATCACAATCAAATGTCCCGCTATCTATTCATCTATACATTCTATATAATTGCAAACATAGTGGTGCGTGCTGTGCACGCATGTGCTAGGGGTGCAGATTTTCAGCATGCAGTGCTGACAGCTGGGGTTGGATGCCCTAAACAGCTCAACTCCCATTCAGGCAACTAAACCAGCATATCTGGCAAAAGAATGGAGCCAAGTCCTTTAAAATCATGATTCCAAACTTCGATACCAAATACTTTGGAAAATTTAGGCCTGTGTATTGGTATGTATTTGTAGATGTACATCATAGCATTGGTAACAGCTACTGTACATGCTACAGCCCTTTGATGCTTTTCTAAATTCGAGCCTGTGTTTTCATCCCAGGCAATCCTTTACAGTCCCTCAATGGGGTAGCCTGATCTCTCTGGTTCTCTCCTCCCTGCCCGGTTCTAAAAGAGAACTTTTGAAATAATAATAAAATTTTTTTTTAAAATCTACAAAATTTCAAAGGCATAATTTTATTCTGTGGTCTTGTAGATGTAGACAGCTACAGAGCCACCATAAATGACATTCATTTACTGTTTCTGGCACACATCAGCTGCACATGTGGAATACACTTCTAGGAGTTCTGCAAGTGATTCTTGTGATGGGAACAGACTGGACTCTAACATTTTTGTTCCAGATCTGTAAAGTGGAAAGCATAAAATTACTGCAGCACAACAACACATCACATAAAATGTTAGTATTCTGCAGCTGTAATACAAAGACTACCTATTGACTTCCACTGAGGTTGAAAACATGCAGTAACTTCCACTGCAATTTTGCACACACATCTTTCCAATAGAACCATGACTTGGAAACTTCTTATGATTTCTGTGAAGATGATTTTTTTTCATGCAAAAACTTAAACTCTGTGGTAAATACATATTTTTGTAAAAATTAGGCAACAAAAACGCAAATTGTAATTAAATGATGGCATGTTTTGCCTTGTTTGAAACAAAATAAGACAAAAGCAAATCAAAACAAGCAGTACTGGCTTACTCCAGTAAGAATCAGCTGCCAAAGGCAAACTAAATTTATACCATAGCTTCTTTGTGCAATATCACATAATGACATGAATTTTGCAGGTAGCATATGCCCCATTTCAGAGATTTACTCCCAAAAGCTGTAAGGTTCTTCTACACTTCTGCCTGAGGAAGATATGACAGAGCAGACAGGAGAACAGATCAGATTGAAGATCCACAGTGGTATTCAATCATTGGCACTGAAACACGGGAATGTGGTCATTTGGAAGGCAGATCATTGAAACAGAACAGAATAAAACAACGTGAAATACCTCAAGAGTTTGAAGAGAATATTTTGATTTTTTTAATAGAAACAGGAAAGCCTAATTGAAAAAGACTTTATCAACTAAAAAAGAAAACAGAAAAAAATCAAAATAGTTTTTTTTTATAACCTGTAAAAGTCATACAAGATGGAAATTATTAGTTGCAATTCAGGTTTTGTAAGAACTTTCTGAATATAACATATTGATCTGAGATAAAAAGAAAACAAATTTTGAAATAACTTTATTTCCATTTACCACACAGCTCCTCTTTGAAGTCTTCAGCTGTGAAGTCATGATCAGGTGTAACACCATCCCTGTATGCCTCCAGCACAGTTCCTATATTGTCTCCTCTTTTGTACTCTATCCTTATTTATAGTTTTGAATCCTAGTAATAAAGAGTAAATGTTTCCAAGATAGCAATAGATCTCTTAACTGAAATTAATACATGAGTATAAAAACATGCAATGCCTGCTTTAGTTTTTTATTATCTTTTCTTCATCTGTACTGACCTTGTCTTGGCACTCAGGCATCTAAGTTATACTGGCCCAAAGGAATTAAGAATCCCATTCATAATTACTCATGGAGACAAAAGTTTAAATTAGGAATATTAAGTATTCTTGCCAGAAATATTGTTGCATACTCACATAATCTGAGACCAACAACAATGTGATACGATTAGCTGAAATTATCCAGAACAGCAGAAATAACACAGTGTTTTATAGAATCATAGAATAACCAGATTGGAAGAGACCCACCGGATCATTGAGCCCAACCATTCCTATCAAACACTAAACCATGTCCCTTGGTTCCTCATCCACCCGTGCCTTAAACACCTCCAGGACTGGTGAATCAACCACCTCCCTGGGCACCCTGTTCCAGTGCCCAATGACCCTTTGTGTGAAAAACTTCCTCCTAATGTCTAGCCTAAATCTCCCCTGGCTGAGCTGGAGGCCATTCCCTCGTGTCCTCTCCCCTGTCACTTGGGAGAAGAGGCCATTACCCTCCTCTCTACAACCTCCTTTCAGGCAGTTGTAGAGAGCAATGAGGTCTCCTCTCAGCCTCCTCTTCTCCAGGTTAAA
>WAAB01001150.1:0-11304 GCA_013389865.1 Piaya cayana | reverse complement strand
TTTTTTTATTTTTTTGTTTGTTTGGGTTTTTTTGGTTTTGTTTTCTTTTTGTTTTTGGGGTTTTTTTTTTTTGTACACTCTAGCGCTTGGCTGTGATGTCCAAGATCCCAAAATCTGAAATTTCTTTTCCTGTTTTCCCCAAGGAGTTGGTCTCTCAGGCCTTCCCTCTGCATACTTGGTATAAATGAGTTTTTATTCCTACAAAAAGAGAGACAACCCTTGAAAAAAATGCAATTTCTCCCTTCTTGCATCTTTCTTAAAGGTAGGCTACAGTATCATACTCTTAGCCAAGTCTCAAGTCTTTCATCATTCAGATAAATCAGTCTGTTTAAATTTAGGACTAAGTGCTATGTGAAAAACTTACATTATCATTTGCTCTCTTAACTAACAGTATAGAGGCTTTTCTCGGTGATGTGAGTCCAATTAAGGCTTTTTTCTCAGAAACAGATAATTTTATGATCCAGCTTTTGAACACTTTTAAATTGGAATGCCATTTGCAACCTGGAATTCAGGCTGATACAGAAATCATGCCAATACTTTTATTCATAATGGATTGCACCTTACTTAACAAGCAGTCCTCTGGAGACCACGAAGCTCCTCCTAATTCACAGGGGAAGCTAATGCAACTGCATGTTCTTTGTACTGAACACCTATCACCACCTGTTTTCATTCAGAAATCCATGATCATTTATTTAGAATTAAAGCTAGGGGGTTTTACAGACAAAATGCCTTACCCTGTCTTAATTTAATGCTCAACACTATTAGGCAACTTAATACATCCTTTGTCACATAGGGTGTTTCCCAATGCCTGTATCAAGCTGTCTGGAAAAAGGTGCTAAAAGTATAGAAAAATATACATGGCTTCTCATACATATCAAATTCAGTTACTCTCCAAAAGCCTCATGGGATCTGAACAAGTGAAAAACACAAACTGGAAAGGCAGGGTCTATTATTATTATCCCTCATGCTTTAAAACAATAACATTTACTACTTTTTTTTTTAAGGTCATTATCCTATCTCTGTCTGTAGAACAGAATTTCTGGTTTGGAAATGATTGGTTCCCATGCCTTTTTCATTCTCTGCCAAGTGTCTTTCCTGTTTACATATTAGAAAAGGAAGAAGAAAAAAAAGGACAGATTACATATAATAAAGTTTTCTCTATAGATGCAAAAGCACCAAACGTCTGTTAAAAAATGCAGGCAGATAAAGATAAATGGTGGTTTGGGACCTCTCCAAGTGGATGATTCATCATCTACCTGCTTCTCTGAGATATGTTTGATGCTAACAACATTTATGCAATATACCCGAGCTCAGGCATGACACAGGCTGCCACAAAAGAATAAACTTCCAGCTTTACTTGAGAACTCTGTTTATGCGGCATTATTGCTTACTATTACTATATTAAATTTGCAGAAAATAGGTCCTTTCCCATATGCTTATACATCAGCTTCACTAGCTTATTTTTGTGTATGTAAAATTCTAGTGCTTCGTAATCTTTTAACTGTACCTGTCTTAGGATTTTTTTTTAATTTTTTTTTACTATTTATTCAATGCCTCACATGAAAAATATGATGTCAAGTCTTTAGGGAAGGGTCTATGAGAAAGAATGAGGACAGTATCAAGCACTGGGGATACAACCTGAATTAACATTTCCTCAGTTATGACACCGATGAATCAAATGTAAAATGCAGTGGACAAAAGAAATCTAAAAAGTACAAAAAAAAAAGGCTTTGATCCAATATATTGCAATAGCTAAACCCACAGGTTTTAGTGTCTTTCTTAAGTGATATAAGATTATGTGCAAGGATGTTCAAATAATTCATGCCATCTTGATGAGACTACATAGCTAAAATTGTATTTTCATGAATGTAAGTTCAGGACTGGGTATTCCTTTTTGTGTCCATGATGCATAAGAATGGTCCTCATGGTCCATCCAGAAAACCATATAATCCAGCATTTTGTTGCTGAGAATTTCCATTTCATAAATATTCTTTTATTACACACTAAAAATAAGTTTATCATCTATCTAAGGCTGCTTGAGAATCACTTTGTTGTAAGTATGGTTCTATTTAATGTCAAACCTAACTACCTAACTATTTTTCCTGTATAACTGCAGTAATGAGGAAACGGAGAGACAGAAAAAGAGTTTAAGTGCTAAAGAACAAGCTATTGTCATTCACTATGATTCTAATGGAGGCCTAAAGATGCAGGGGTGGTATTGTATGGAGTACAGATTGGGAAACATGCAAACAGAACGTAATGGATGTATAGCACAGTGCTGCTAAAGACTGGAGCCATACGGAAAAAGTAATTACCCAGCCAAAAAGAACAATAAAATATGATAACCAGTAGGAACATATATGAAAAAATATATAACTGATTAAATCTACATGAAGTGAAATTCTAGCTTGAACTCATTACACTCAACCACAGTCAGGCACACAGAGACCAGCCAGAGTGACAGTTTTTCTCTTAACCAGTGTGCAAACAGCAGAGCAATGGATAGAAGCTTTCCAACATATTTAATAAAGATGAAGAAAAGCTGATAAATTACTTTTCCCGTGTGACAAAATAAAGCTGCTAATGCTGTGTGACTCACAGTACTTTGCTTTAACCACTGCTATCACTAAATGGACTTTCCTGCTTTGGTTTCCGATACCATCTTTGAAATCTGACCAACCTGACCAACCTTTGAATTCTCCCCAAACCTCTTCCTTGCTTAGATGATGTTTGGCCCAGGAAGTGGATTAGAAAGTTGTCCTTGGACCCCAAGCCTGGTCTCTTGGTATCATATAAATGCACAATCTTTCATACACTGATCATGTGTTGCTCATATGCACTTGCTCATATTTGCTGCCCCAGAGTTTCACCTTCAATGGGTAACAAGTTTCTTGTAATTTTTGACTTTGTACAGACTAAACCAGCCTATTTTCCTGGTAAAAGCCTCTCTGATATTTGCACAATGATTTTGAACTTCATATTTTTTAAAAAATAAATTCCTTATTTGACTGCCTAATTGTCATATTTGCTATATCTCTGCTGCACATGCCAACAAATATAGGGCTTATTTTTTTTTTATTGGTCATTGAACCCAGTAGTATACAAGCTAGTTCCAACCAAAAAATCACATTTTTGCTTTCCCCAGCTGACATGTCTGGTCTCACTTTCAGCCCCACAGAAACTGCAGGAATGCCCCACAGGACTCTCTGGTGCTTTAAACTAGATCACAGACAACCTCTGAACACAACACAATAAAATACAACATTTCCTGGAGAGTGTCTCATTTGATGGGAAGATGAATGGCTTTGGGTAAACATTGAATAAAACTGAACTAAAAACTCACAGAAACACAGTTCTTGTCTCTTCAGTCCATGGAAATGTTGTTTTCAGGTGGTGGCAATGAACTAACCTGCCTGGGATGCTGCAGGATCTGGATTCACATCTTCTCCTAGACATCCTTCTCCCTTAACCAGCGACCCCTTGCAAAGGAACCAAGGGTACACAACCTGGATATTGATCACTTGTGATATGCCCCCATGGTTTCCCAGACTATGCAGGGCTGAGACACTTGCCAAAGAAATCCCTCTCTCCCACAGCGTACCTAAGCCAAAGCTATCACAGGAAAAGAAGTTTCCCAGATCATTATTGTTTTGAGGCAAGCAGACATAATCCCTTCAGGAGAAGAGCCCTGTTTCAGTCATGTTTCATCCCAGCTTGGCTGCTTCTCACATCACTGCCAGCCTTACTAGTAGCTCTAATTGAAGTCTGGGAAAGCATCAGGCTTTGTGTAACATCGTGCTGGTTTCATGGTACTTCAAGGAAGATTTTGTAACTGCTCCAAGGCTTTGTACACCACAACTTTACAACATTAATGCTTTCAAATTGCTGCATAAGAAACTTGCCGAGGAATACAACTTTTGCTGGTTTAGAGACAGGAGACTTGATCCTAATCAGGTATGGATAGGACCAGGCCTATCAATCAATATTCACATTATTCATAATTTGCTCAAAGAAGGACATCATTTTACTTCCACTTATAGATACACTACATCATCTCAATACAAATTATAGCATTTCCTGAAATATTTTACTTTTATGAGTTTGATAAAGCCCACAAGGTGAGATCTCAACCATTTGCTGTTAATGTTCAAATTGTACTGGGTTATGCTATTGCCTCTCTCGACAGCTTTCTTATAATACGTCTGTAATTTTCACAACAATGCGATTTATCTTTCTTCAAATTTATTTGTTCCAAACAAATCTTCTTTTGGGACTTCTAAATACTCATTCCTCTGAATTTGAAAATATATTCTTTGAGTTACACTTTTCAGTGTAACTAAAGCTGCTTGTTGGACATTTTCCTTTCATTTACCACCTCTGTCTTCATATGGTTTGACTGGGTTTCCTGTTAAGGCCATCAGTTCTAATGAACATCTTTCCATCTCATTTTGTTGGGAATCAGTAAGTTCAAATGATGCTTTTCATGAACAGACATGTCAAGTCCTGTTTGTTTCAGTTGGTATCAAAGCCTGAACATTTTCTAGCCTCTATTAGTCCTGTTACTCAGCATTTTGTAGGATCTGGTCTGAAAGACACACATATTTGTGACAACCCCTAGGCAGGAAAATTTTCAAGCTCAAGAAAGCTTTAGAAAGGGGCAAGAAGGAGAAGATAGAAGTAGCTGTGAGCAAATAGAGCCTCCAAAGATTCATCTTATATCCTTTACTAGTTTCTGAGGCACCACTTGTAAGAAGGTGTAAGAAAGAGTTCGCATTTATCACAGCTTTGTAAATGACAGCCCGAGACTGAGATGGTGGAGTCACAGCTCCCTCTCAGCTGGGGGAAACTCCTCAAACAGCTGTACTTGCAGGTATAGACAGATGGTTCCTTTCCCACATCTACCTCTTCCTCCTCTGAAGTGAAAAGTATTTTGTTCAGTGGAGCTTGAAAGTAGTGTTTCATTGCAACAGACATAACTCTATTTCCAAATTAATAATTCAATATTTCCCATTAATTGCCTAAAGAACCTGAGTTCTTCAGCAGGAGATTGCTATTAATATATCTAAGACCCCCAGCTTGTGAGTGATAATGGCATGAGCCAGCGGTTACTCAATTTGATTAGTGTTGCCACACGTCCTGAGTCCTTCCATGTTTATAGTTAAATCTCTCTCAAGTTCCTTATTCCAAACCAAGTAATTGGGGAAAGCAATCATTTCTGATCTATTTTCCTTAACCGTGGCAATGATAACAGTATATCTGGGGTTTTTTTTCTTAAATAATTAACTTTTTCCCTGCAAGAACATTACTGTACTCTGTGAAAAATCTATGACTTTTGCTTGGCATCCTTTAAGGTTTCCTGAACCCTGTCTTATGTGCATGGGACACTTGGGATTCATAATCGGTGTTAATCTACTAGCCATTAAAAATGCAAGGTCATTTTGGAAATGGAAAGTATCAGGCAAGCATCTTTCAAACGTGTACCTAGTTCTTTTCACTCATTAAATTTCAGTTGGTGAAATCTATTGATTTTCCTTAATATTTTATCAGGGGAATTATACCATACACAGACCATCTGGTGGTCAGTAACAGGTTACCCACAGTGAGCTTTTAGGGGTTCGTAACAAACTAGCCTAATAGTGCCCAACAGCTGCCAATTTCTTCCTACGATCCCATTCCTTGGACTGACCCTTTCCAACAAGTTGTATAGCAATCTAGAATTGTTGGGAGGATTTTCTACAAGTATCAATTAAAAGCAGGTGCCCTGTGAGAGCGAATGCACTTACTTGTTCATATGGTAAATTATCTTTTCCCTGGCAAACTTTATTTTTCATCACATGAGTCTATTGCTTACTGCAGAAATCCTAGGGTGAGCATTAAAGCTATCTAGGGGAGATTCACCTCATGATCACAAAGCACAAAACAGGTAGTTCAACAAAATATGCTGGGAAACATTATGAAACTCAGTTCTAAAGAACATCATCTTCAATGTTAATGAGCCAACCTTTGAAAAAATATCATTCATCACATCAATCACCAAAACAAGTAAAACATTTCAGGTATACCTGATAATTAAAATTGCTATATCTGATTGATTAAATTAGCAATCAAAAAGTAGATTCAATGTCATAGGTCTGGCACACAGGATGCACATATTTCACAGCATTACTTTAACTGTTTCTCCCTTTTTTCCTTTTATAAGATATTAATTGAATAATCCTTGTTTTTATTATTGTATTTTATGGTTTGGAGAGTTAAAAGCTTCACTACTACTTTACTTACTGTTTCCTAAGGTCATATATCTTTATACATAATTTGTGAGGCAGAAAGACCTGGATACACAGAGATGGAGTTACGTTAGCTTTAAAAATATTTATAGCATCTTTTCTTATTTTAAATTACATCTGTCAAACACAGCACTCACTGAAGAAGCCCTAATCTAAAACCTGTGCACTTTGAACTAATTTCTGTATTTCTGCAAAGGAACATAGATTGCTTGTTTTGCCTGCAGAGCAACTGGTAGCCTCATATCGATCACATATATTTTCTTTGATTACTGTTTTCTAGTTTGTCTTCCAGACATCATCATGCTTTATAGCTGGACATAGGATATTATCCATCCCATTTCACACTAGAAAATAGATGCTCCGGGTGGCAGAGGTGGCCCAAGTCATCACCAGTGCCAATGGAAGCCATGTAACAAGACCACTGGCAGAGCCTGGGAGAGACTAGAGCCATCACGCCAGTCACTCCCCAGGGTGTGTGGCAAAGCTCCCTGAGTCCTTCTTTGCACTGTTCCAGCCATTTGTCCCACAGAGAGCTTTCCACCGAGTATTGCAAGAGAAAGATGGTTCTTTCCAGCCATTGTGTGTTATATAATGAAGAAAACTGGTTTTGGCATGCAAAAGCTTTAAGTTTGGAGTCTTATGAGAAGGCTAAGCTATGGCATCTCAGCAAATTTTAATATTTATACCTTTCCAACAGTGCTTACCGGTGTTATTAACCCTCAACTAATCATCTTTGAAATTAGCCAAATCTACAATGTGGTCTTCAACATACTAGAGAGTGATTAAGGTTTTATATTTTATAGTACAACAATATAAAACATACAACCCACCTCTAAAATCGGAACTGATGAGCAAATACTAATTATCCTTTCGTCCTGAGGCTGATACTTGATCTTTTCTTCTGCATTTAGCCTAGTTGAGCTAGATTCTAAGATGGCTCTTCCTTTAAACCTGAACAAGAAATTTGAGTGAATTGAGATCGAGAAAGAGAACATAAAAAGGTTTTTTGTTCAGAAAAAGGAAAAGAGAAAGTAGCTACAGGGCTAATATTTCCTTTTTCCTGATAAATTTATTGGGACCATTTTATCACAGAAAGTGATTTTCTAGGATCCTGTGCAATTATCATAAATGACACAGTGGCAGGATACTGTTCATTTCAAACCAGCATAGATAAAAGGCTAAAAATATATTACCAGAATTCAACTTCTGACATGACTGTTGATTTGAGAAGGGCCCTCAATAAACTGAGCACTCACAATCTTCCTCTCTCAAGCACAGGGCAAAATAGAGAGCAGAAGAGGATAGGTCAGCTTGTTAACTAGGACATATTTTCACCACTGCATAAATTGTTTGCCTTTGGAGGAATGGAAATAACAATAATTTTGTTATATTTTTAAGTCAGAGAGAGAGTATACTCTGAATTCCTATATATCCATCTCACATCATGGGAACCTCTGTCTATGCTCAGCTAGCACCTGTAGCACTTTGCTTGGCACAGAGCCCTGCACTCTTGCTTTTATGTGATGGATGGTGCTTTGAATTCTCTAATTGCTCCCCAGATTCAGCAATGACCTCGCGCAGGCTTAGGAGAAAGGCTGTATCTGCCTACCACATCCTTGTCTTTCCTATCACATTTCTATTGTGCCGCCTTAAGAAACGTTATGATATATCTCTTTGACATTGGAGCCTGGGTTTCTCATATATTCCTCTAGTGTCACTGGCATTGCCTTGACCAGAGAACATCACACTGGCCTTAGCACATTTTCCAGCCTGCCCTTTGCACACAATAACCCTTGAACAAGTCCTTTTCCCCAGAGGTGAGGATAGGTACAACAGACAAGAGAGGAGAACTAAGGAAAGAGGGAAAAAAAGAATGGAAATTGTATATCTCATGTTTCCTGCTACCTCAGTTGATGTACTTGATTGTTACCCCAAGGGAGGAAGATAACAGGGTGCCATGTGGCCCCATCATCAAATATTGCTTTCATAATAAGGGGATAAATGATATATGTATGTACTGAGGGTGGCTGATTAGATTCAGGCACACAGGGCGTTGAAAGCTATTTCAGGCACAGAAGTGCAAGTGGTCTTGATCACAGAGAGAGTCCTATGCTAGCTTTCCAGAGAATACATTGAGATCTTATTACAGAAGCATTTGAGTAAGTGATGGCACTTAATTTTTGTCATTTATTGTAAGCAATATTGACAATCACAATTACAGGATCATAGAATGGTTGGGTTGGAAGGGACCTTAAAGATTATCATCACCTGCCATGAGCAGCAACACCTTCCAGTAGTCCAGGTTGCTCAAAAGCCCAACCCAAGCAGGTCTTGAACAACTCTGGGGATGGGGCATCCACAGCTTCTCTGGGAAACCTGTGCCAGTGCCTCACTACCCTCACAGTAAAAAATTTCTTCCAAATATCTAAGTCTTCCCTCTTTCAGCTTAAAGCCATTATCCCTCACCCTGTCACTCCACTCCCCGATAAAAAGCCCCTCCCCAGCTTTCCTTTCGGCCTCCTACTGAGTCTCCCTGGAGCCTTCTCTTCTCTACGTTAAACAACCACAACTCTCCCATGCTGTCCTTATATGGGAGGTGGCCCAGCCCTCTGATCATCTTCGTGGTGTCCTCTGGACCCCCTCTCACAGATCCAGGGACTTGGCACTTCCCTGGCACTACAACAGCTCTCAGATGAGACAGGCTGTATCAGGTCTCTGAGTGCAAAGATAGGCTCAGATGTAGAGGCAGGGTGCTTGGATATGGAATTCTTGCTGCGGGGAAAGAAATGAGAAAAGGAACTAGTTCGCTCCATGTTACTTTGTTGGAGGAAACAATAGGTCTGCATAGAGCACTTCCTGTTAATTCCAGGGAATTCCTGTATGAGAACCCAAGTTTTTCAGACAAAGAGAGAGCTTTAACTTGCACAGCCACTGCTACTACCTCTGCCCTTCTGTTCCAGCCTGGTTTTGGTGTATGCTTTCTGAAAAACTAATACTTTAATTTATCTTATGCTTCTAGTGATTTGGACCATGCTCAAGCAGCAGACGTGCCCACATTTTTAGCATAAATGAATTTTAATAAAGGTAAGGCAGAAAGCTTTATTTCTTTAACATATGCATGAACACTATATTTGGCTTTCAGACAAGACCTTCATGTTCTCCACGAACACCACAGATGAGCCCCTGTAGGCTCACCATGCAGCCCAGAAAGGCAAGAGCACAAGGCATATCTGCAGGATCTTGTGTACCACACCAAGCATGAGAGGCACAGAGCTGTAAGTGGGACCTCTGCCTTGACCAGGTGAATTCTTTCCCCCTCAAACATCTCGTCATAACCTCACACACACCAGAAAGGTCACAGTGCACCTCAGTTACTCACGTGTCAATCGTAGTGCTCAGCTAGCAATGGTGTTTTTCTTTCAGGATGCTGCAGGCGTACTTCACTGATCAGATCCTCCTTAGCTAGAAGTATGGTGACTTCAATACACAGGAGTATATTTGCCTTGATGGAAACTGCCCAGGTCCCAGGAACACCTACAGTCGCACATGCCAACACTATACTTGAGACTGGTCCCCTTAACTAGGCTCTGATGGTTCCCGGGTGCTTATGGATGAGTCTATAAAAGCGTCACTTCTAGATATGGTGGGCTGAGGAAAGGCAGGTGGAAGCACAGTGTCCTGTCCCTCCAGCTCCTGGTGTTCATATACACAATATTAGCATTTATTGAACCCTCCACCATCATTGCCCTAACCCTGGATTTACCTACCCTGAAGTGTTTCTAGGATCTCTCCTATAGCCTCAAGGTGCTCTACAGGCCTCTTACAAACAAGATCTTCTGCTTCAAGTCCCTTCACCTGGTACATCTCCACATTCCACTCATCATTGATCAAGAATTTATCTCAGCGTTCACAGCTGAGCAACATACATGGATTTTCTTGCATTTCCATTAACTACCCACAGAGGGGAAAAAGAAAAATCAGTTAAAAAACTGTGATCTACACAGAGATCTTTCTGAGAAAATTGGGCTATATATTCCTCTGGGTTACTTGTTCCAGATCTTACTCACTCCCCAACAGCTGATAGTCACCAACAGCTAAAATATTGGCAATGTTACAAAACATGCATAACTATAAAATTTGCAGCAAACATCAAGAAGAAAAGAGAGATTTTATGAATTTTTTTCTTGCTTGGGTAAGAATCTTCTCTTCTCTCTGCTCTGTGAGCTAATATGATTTAGGAATATTTAACAAATAAAAAACTTGCTGCCTATAAATCTTTAAACAACATAACTGTGTAAGGCCTGTTACCCCTTTGGGGGGAAAAAAAAGAAGCATGTGCTGGTGTTTATGCAAAACAAGTTACACTACATCCAAATTGTATTGATAAATAGGAAACCTGCCATCAAAAGCTGCCAATTCCTCGCCTTTCTATTTAGGCAAACCTCAATGCAGCAAATAAAACAGCAGATTTGCCTGAATAGTGATAAAAAACTTTTTAGTACTTGTGGGTCTACAAGAATCGTAGAATCATAGAATAGTTTGGTTGGAAGGGATCTTAAAGATCATCTAGTTCCACCCCTCTGTTCCCCCTGCAATGGGCAGGGACATGTCCCACTAGGTCAGGCTGCCCAAGTCCCCATCCAACCTATCACTGAACACCTCCAGGGATGAGGCAGCGGAAAGAAAACCACCCAGAACTACCCAGTGAAACCTAATGCAAAACCACACTAGGGAGTCTGCACCCCAGGCTTTGGTCTTGCCCCCAGAACATCATCAGCCAATTCAGAAATCCTCCAGGCATCCAGAGATGTACCTCTGCATTCTCCTGCTCCTAGCCTTGGATATCGTCCTATTCTACATGGCCAGCCACAGGGATCAAAAACGAGTTCCAGGTATTGCCGTAAAGTTACACCAACAAACAAAAAGTAATTCAAGACTCATTGAGAAAGAAAGGTGGATAAAGAGCAAGAGGCTATGCATCCTGGTGAGGAGAGATCCATGATAGGTACAACAGACAAGG
>WAAB01001147.1:73609-167638 GCA_013389865.1 Piaya cayana | reverse complement strand
TGATTCTGTGATTCTGAGTTTCAAGTAGGAGAGGAACAGCTACAACACCAAGCTGCTCCCTTATTTTCCTACAGGTGCAGCCAGTTCTAAAGAGCAATCTGTTTAGCTTCATGCTCCTGTCAAAGCCACAGCATTCTGTTATTTTACAAAGAAATAGGTTCGCTCAAAATCCTTAGGGTTTTTTTTTCCTCTGAGCATCTTATATCCTAACAACTCTAGGTCCTAATTTGAATCTATAGCCCAGTGTACTCCCTAACATCCATCAAATAATCTTATTAAATAGATGAAATCTCATTGACAGAAGGCAAGTCATCATGTGAAAATAACTTCCTTTGAAAATAAGTGTCTCTTTAGTCAGAGAAGAGAATCTTTGTTGTTTACTGTTTTTGCTGATTTTGTGTGTGTGGTAGTGAGTGAACAGTAATATTTTCAAACTCCTCTCATCAGCTTCACCAGACTTATTTGTGTGCTGATAATGTTTAGCCTGGTTTTGTGTCGATCTGTTATATCTCACCTGCACTTCATTTTGAAAAACAAAGTGGGGATCTCTATATAAAAGTAACAAGGTAAAGACAGGGCTTTGTTTGGAAGCTTTGCTACAGAAAGACAGCTAAATAACAAATCTAATATCCCTTACTTGTCTTATTTTCATTTACTGAAATAAACTTATATGTATTTTAAGTGCCAGTTAAGAAGGAAAACAATGGACAGTTAGAGAATGTTAAATTATTTTCTCTCCACTCCCTGTAAAAATGAAGAGAGAATAGAAGCAGAATTATAGGTCAGCAATGTCAAGACATTCTGCATTGCTTGTTTTTATCATCATGCAGAATCTTTTTATTAAGGCAGCATAGAAAGAATAGATTTATGGACTGAAGGTACAATGTTTAATATGTCCATATCCATCTAGATTGACAGTTCCTACCCACATGAATTTCCCAGGAGAGAAAGTGTTACTGGTGTCAGTGGATGGCATCATTTACTTCAATGTTCCATTATTAAATTGATAACAAGATAATTCCTCTGCTTCTCAGAGACATGACAGGTTTTACAATTGTTAACTTTCTTATTGCATGAGATTTGATGTTCTAGGCAGTTTTTAATAAGAAACTTACTTTTACTTCAGTTCTGCAACAAATCAAAAATTACAAGAAGACAGTACAGAAAAACAGAAATCTCATTGGGTCTGCGAGGCATCAAAATCAGGCTGGTTTCTAAAGGGTTATTTTTACAATAGTAAGTCTTTATACTCCTGGTTTTTTTCAGTACTGCACATTTAAGCTTGTTTGTGCAATACAGTTTATTTGCTGCAGTAACACTCTTATCTTGTGACGTAGAAGTTAGAAATGTTCTGTATGTTGGTAATTCCGGCTCTTTAACTTTTAGGATGATCATTTCATCATGCAGCAACCATTTGGATAAACAGAGAACTGCCACAAGTGGCACTGAACAGCGGTAAGCCTCCAAGAATCTTTCTGTTGGCAATATGTGGCATAGCTGTGACTTGTCCTGAACCTGATGTTTGAGAAAAGGTTTACAGAAGAAGGCTAGTGGTGCAAGTCTCCATCAGATGGGAAATTGATATCGACCCAAAAATTTCTCTGGCATAGTTGTTTATCTCCTTGGTGCTTGCCCTTTGCTCCTGAGACCACACCTAGGGGTTATTGGATAGGACAGAATCTGCCCTATGGTCTGAATATTTCATTCTTTCATGTGTGAAAATACTATGAGAAGTCTATATGCAGCATATATGTTTGCCAGTTAGCTATTTACCAGAGTGTTTATTGTGTTATTTAAATAGCTGAGGAGCACATGGTGGACTACATACTTCTGTAGCTATATGTGTGCAGGACCTTCAGGAAATTAGATGTGCCAGCTTGTTACAGTGTGCAGGTGAGAGATCACAAGGTTCAGAACTGAGTGCACATGCCTCTTATTCAGACAGGGAAAATTTTAATGCCGTGAAATAGTGTTTGAGCTGCCAAGAAGCTCTTCTGTCCTAATGTGTTTCTATAGATGTAGGTGTCTTTTCCACTGCTGAGTGATTAACTGCATGTGTTATTTTCGCGATTGTTTTATAACGACTGTATCTTCAGTGCCAAGATTCTTCCTAGTTGAATGCTTCTTGAGGAATTATGGTTAAAAAAAGTTTGAGTTTAATCAGACTAAGCAGGTTGTGTGGCAAGGCTATCATGTGTTGTTTAGGAAGAAGTAGTATGTCTTGAAAGGAAGATTGAGGTCTTTCCATCTGACCCAAACGCAAATGCCTACTGAAGTTTAGGTTGGTCAAGAATAATTTTGTGGGTATTTGAAATCTGATTCTTAATGTAGTCTTCAATCTCTGTAAGTTGTCTATCCACAGCAATTTTCCTGTTCCATATCTCTTCTTCCCAAACAGGTAACTGCTGCAAACCTTCAGCCTTCTTGATTTTACAGTTTTTAGAGGAAAGGTCTCTTAAAGATGATGTTAGGGATCTCCTTCTATTTCTGCAAAGGCTGTGCACGTAAAAAAAAAAATCCTGAGGATTTTTGTGAGTGTTTGAATGAAGCAGAAGGATGTGCAGGTTGAGGCCAGCTGCAGTGTCTAAATGGAGCATCTATGGTCACTTGGTGCAGAACAGTCCTCGAGCCTGGTGCAACTATGAGACGGGACAGGCAGGGAAGAGAACACAGAAATTATGTGAGTGGCTGAATTTCCTTAAGTGCAAGGAGAAGATTCACAGACCGGGAAGTGTAGGACAGGAACAGATACAGCCTGTGTTAAATGACCAAAATAAATACAGCTGTTACAGGCATGAAGGTAGAGGATTCTGATTCCATTGTGTCTCTGGAAGTTTTCTTAAATTTGCAGGAATTGACAGTGTTCACATTAAATCCAACCCCCTGAGATTTTTTTTAGAGTCTTTGAGTGTACTGAAACTCCCTTATTCCCTGCAGAGCAGTACAGGACAAATGGTAATTGTCTACCTAGAGTTTTACTGCTGTCTGGCTTTAAATAGATCTTCTCAGGATTGTCTGACCTGAAGTAGGCCCAGTTTTTTTTTTTCCCTCTTTCCTTTTGTTTTGCAACCTCTTGCAATGAATTCTGTGTGTTAGGGAAGAAAGATCACTTGGAAGTATTCACAGTGGTGAAACTCATCCTTTCTATTTCTTCTAATGCTATTTCATTCATGCGACATCCACATAGAGATAACGGAAGAGAAAAAAAACCCCAAACATTCACAAGGGAAATATATTCTAGTTTAAGCTTCCAGAGGATTATTATAAACAGGGAAAAAAATATTTTAACGATTATGAGAAGTACCTTGTCAGTGTCCTTTTTAGTAGAACAACTACTAATGCATTAGTTACAGAACTATGTGAAATGTAGCATTTTACTAGGTGCTTTAGCTACCGTATATTCATCTTATAATCGTCTCCTTAATGGTACATTAAATACCCTCCCTTTTCCGTCTTCCCTCCAACAACAACAAAAAAGTTTTATTGTAGACTTACTTCTTCCATGAATGATCATGAAAATCCTGTACACTGAACAGTCTCTGATGTTACAAACATACATTTGTCCCTTTACAGGCATTTGGAGAAATTGTCTATCACCTTTTGTAATGTCAGGGCATAAAGACCTCGTCTAGTGACATCTGTCACAGTGATCACTAGGGAGGGAGACGTGTCTGCAGGGCTGCCACGCTACTTGACGCAGGGCGGAGTAGGCAGGATCTCTCGACAATGAGCAAAATAGCAGTTTGGATGAAGAAGAAAAGGGAACAGCGTATACTAGCTATGCTTTTGATCTGGAATAAGGAATGGGCCAGGGATCCAACTGTGCTTCAATCATGCACGGTTTCACAGGCAGCCCTCACTCAGGCTATGACAAAGCTGCAATTTAGTCAACCATCATTTACCACTTACTACACTTTAGCAGCAGCTTTATTGTGAGATCTGTCAATAGGTTACTTCTGTAAGCCGAGCAAGTGTGGTGCGGCCTCACACTTGTGGTTCAAACAACTGTAATTAAACTCATGTCAGGTTGCTACTGCAAATCTTAGGAATCAAGAGGAGGGATATGTTCTCTGGGGATGCTCCTGGGCTGGACCATGCTCTGGACTTTTATGAAATACCAGCTGTTTGAGGCTATTAAAGTTGCAGGGGTGGTAATGTGGTACCTGGCATTGTAGACACTGAAGATGTAAAAGAAAATAAATTAAAATAGTGAGAAGAGGCTGAGGCTGAAATGTGAAACAATATCTGTTTATTACTTTCCAATAAAACCTCTGATTTTTATCACTGGTTATTGTTACTTGTCTCTTGCTATTCTCTTCCTAGGTAATAGGAGATAACAGTCTATGTTTTCTTTATAAATTGTTATGTGTGATTTAGGAGTAGATTCAAACCTCAAACATCACTGATAGTGCTCCTGAATGTCCACATACAATAATTATTGCTTTTTTGTCATGGGTACTGATTCCAAATGAAAAGACTGTAGAGGCATTTTGGGGCAAAACAGTCACCTGAGGAAAGACAATTTTGTTAACATGGAGTGCTGGAGGATCTATTTCCACCTAGGAAGTAAGTTTAATTTCAAGCTATAAAAGAACACTGGGGGGAAAAAAAAATTCATTATTCCCTTTGAGATTATGTTTTTTATGTGAACAGTCATGGCAGAAATGTAATTTTTGCTTTCAGTTATTTTTGTTATTGTAAGCCACTGCTTCTGTCAAAAGTGTGCGCTTAATTTTAAATGTGAATGGTAAAACTAATCAATATCAAATAAACATGTTTCCTTAATTAACAGCTCTTTAACATCACAGATCTTTTCCCTTCTCTTTGTTCACTCCCAGCAGACTTTTCAAATTTCATTAATAACACTTGACATAACTGTATTCAACTACATGTGAATAGTCATCCGCCCTTGTTGTCTTACAACTTTCTCTGTTAAAAAAACTTGGTTTGTTTTAAACCAGAATTGTTTAGATTTCTGATATTCTTTGGATTATGACTGCCACTGTGAAAATCCTTATCATGTTGTCAGTGTCTGAGCTGGGTTTTGGGGTTTTTAGGTTTTGGGTTTTTTTGCTTAAGTTATTTCATAAAAAGTGTGAATTTGACAGTTTCTAGCTTACTTCCAGTTAGTGCATATTTTAACTAGTTTCTTACTCCAAAATTTTCACATATATACTTTCTTTAACTGATTTTTCTCACAATTTGTGTTCTTAAAAATATAATCTTTTAAAATACATTTTTATGTATTTCCTGAGTACTCAAAATATTTTGAATATTTAAATAGAACATAGAGCAAGTTTTGTTTCATAAACATTTTATCTATAGACCTATTATGAGGTTGTTCAAAATGGAAAATAGTATAGTAGAGGAGAGTGGGATTTTTTTCTCCATCAAGAGGGGAATAAAACAATGGCCAGTAATGATTGTATGTATTTAATGACAAGCTTAATGTTATATTTATGCCAGAGGCACACACAAATGGGCACCTGCAGGCAATACAGGCACTTCATCAACTACTTTCCTTCTCAAAAGGCTCCCATCTTGCAAACATCAGCCAGAAGGGTGGATAGGTAGGTAGTCTCTATGTAGGTGGGTGGTAGATTGATAGGTAGAGATTCATCAGAGCAAAACAATGGAAATAATGATGATGATAAGTGGTATTGTACTTTTAAATGAGTAGATTGCAACCTTACCATGTCTAATTTTCTCCATAGCCACCTTCCTTTTTGAAGTGTATTTCCCTCCTTTTTAAAGATACTAAATACCTCTTTCTTCTTATAGAGATAATTTGGGAATTTACAGTTTCCAACAATTATATGTATTGGGCAATTTTTCTACACCATGCTTTCTGGAATTTTGCTTTGTATGAACGAGTCATTAACCCTCAGCATTACAGGAAAGTTCAAGGCAAGTATTATATTGCCTAGGAGTGACAGATTAAGCTTGTCCCAGGTATCAATGCTGACAGTGAAACATGTTTGGAAAGCAAAAAAAAAAGATTAAAAACTAAATTTCATCTTACCTGTGAATCAAGCTTACATGTGAAACTTTCATATGTTTCACATAAGAGGGCCAAACAAATAAGGATGTGGCCAAGTGTTTTTCTGTTCTCCTCTCTTGGTGTTTCCTTTGAACACAAACTGAGCCAGCAGTGCGCTCAGTAAGTTCTGTGATTTCATTTTCTGGTTTAATGTTTTAGCTGCTGCGATACAGGTCTCTTGGGTTTTTTTTTTAGCAAACCTCATCCTTCTAAGAAGTTCTCCATGCAGGAATTCCTGGGTTAAGTCTTGCCACAAATGTTTCAACTTCAGAGTTTCAGTGTGTGAAATTGATGGGTCCAGAACAAGTTATTTTGGTTTAGTCTTAAATTGTTACTTGACTGGAGGAGTAGTTAACATTCATTTAACAGCATATAGCACAGTATGCAACTGGAAAGATGTGTGTTTAGTCGTCCTCCCAGAAGTATCCTATTAGAATTTATTTTACCTAAAAACTCGAACCTTAATAAAGATCTTAGAGGCAGCAGCAGTTACAGGGAGAACCTGGACGTGAAGTCCCTCAGTGCAGCAGGGAGGAAAGGCAATACACAGAAACTCCCCTTTGGGAACTGGGACCACAACTAGAGAGTAGGAAATAAAATGTATATTGTGGGAAAATAAAAGTTGGAATTTCCCTGTTCCACTCTCTCAATCCTACAAGGTTTTCCCCCATCCTACAAGTCTCCTCCTAGTTGCCTCTGCACAGAACAGTCCCAGCTACCTGTTACTATTCTTAACTTGAATAGTATGAGATTCCAGGAGGCTGGTTTTCATGTATCCTGGCTTCCTGAAGTCAGCTGGAATATCGTGATCATACACTGCCACATTAGATTGTAAACTTTTGAACCTATGCCTTACCTGCCTCTAAAGAACCCCAAGTACTTCTGGCATTGTATAAATAGTAAATAACTTAATCCCTCTGACCTCAGAAACGAGTATGTTTGGCAGTCTTCCTGGTAGGCGTTGTGTCTGGGACACCCTTTGTTCTTGCTTTACCACATGATGAAGAGAATACAGTCCTCTATGTGTTTTACTATACCTACTTCCTGCTTGTTAATACATTAAAAAATAGGGATAATATCAATGACTTTGTGTACTAGTTCTCATCCCCAGTGAAATAGTAGTATAGAGCAGGTATTTAGCATATGCAGCTGATGGTGGTTAATATCTGGAGTCACAGTAAAGTAATACATTACAAAATCTGGTAATGTAGCTTAAAATTATTTGATATATTTTTTTTTCAGATTCTGATTGCCAGTGTCATGTGCAGCTACAGTAGGGAAGACTGGACCGAACTGTCAAAAATGGCTGAGGTAATTGTTAACTATATGTGTTTCTGCATCTTTTTTTTTTTATTCTCCTAAAAGCAAGAGCTGCAGTAAGAAATTTCTTGAAAGAAATAGATTCAAAGTGAAAAATGATAATTTAAAGCCTGTCCATTATAATTTGTTTATTCTGTGTTTTCATTAAAATGATGGAAATCTAAATTTAAACAAAATCTGTTCCATAGAAATGGTCCCTCAGATTTTTAAGCAGTACCTGGAAAGCCTTTAGTCTTTGAATCTATATACTTTTTATTTGCATTTTAAGCAAACTGTATATTATGACGGATGCCCTGATAAAATTTAATTCTACCTTTGAGAGCCTAACTTGATCTTACCTTGCCTACAGGCACACTAGTTTGACAGCAGCAGAAGAAATTTTGAATATAAAACTCTTGAATATTTAAAATATAAAAGGCTTATTTAATGCTATTCTAGGTTTAATACAGACTTTCAAAAATGATAGCAGAGAAAGCCAGCATATATAATAGCAGTCAGCAGGCTTCCTATAATATAAATCCAATCTCACACAAATGCAAACAGACTATGCATCTGAAATTTCAATTCAATTTGAAGGAAAAAATACTATTTAAAAACATGTACCTATGTCCATAGGGTATAGTATAAGAAATACTTGATTAAGACTGCAATAGTTTCATTCAGAAAGGTGTCTATATCTGAATGCAGTACAGAGTTGTTAATTTTTAAATAAAACTTTTCCACATAAAGTCTCTAGAGGAAATACAAAGCAATTATTTCAGATAAGTTTTAACAATTTTAAGCAAAGAAAATAAATTAATCTGTCATTATTGCTAGTATTAGCTAAGATTTATGTGCTTTATCAGTAAGATATATTTATTTTATATATATGTAGGTATGGGTGTGGATACTGTGTTTTCGTGTGGCTGAATGTGTTTGGACATCATTGTTCCTTTTTTCACAACCCTTCTATGGTGATGTGAGAAGACACTTTTCTCTTTTCTTTGGGCATTTTAAACCTATGAGGAAAGAAAAAATATCACTTTGGGGACTTAGGGAAGTGAAATTAAGCATTATCAGTAATTGGCTTGGTGATCTTCAGCACTAGTCCTTTTTATACCTGTATTTACCTAATTGACCATGAAATCTTTTGTGGAGTCTGCACTTGACAGGAGCAGTACCACTTTTAAACTGACTAAGATGAATGGCTTTATCGTGCCATTTGCTTCACTTGTTTAATCCAGTGGTGCTGCTGTGCACTTTAAGACAGGTATTTCCAGTCTGTGTTTGTATTTATGTTACCCCTTTAGAAAAAAAAGTAGTTAGTTAAATGCACTTCCTTTCACAAAGTCATCATTAGTCTCCTCTCTGTGGAGGGTAACACACCTTTTTGGGGTGCTCTGGAGTCCACAGCGGAAAAGCAGTGATATTTAATCTCATGCATAGGATCCTACCTAGAATGTGATAGATGTGGCTTTGCAAAGAGCAGAAGCCCCAGAAGGTACTGCCGTGCCTCTCTGCAGGAGGACGACCTATTCATAGAAAAGGTCAGCTTGTCACAGCGGCCGACAGCACCAGTATCAGCGTGGCATGGCTGGTCTTGCAGAGCTGGCCAGGATGTGGAGGATTCCTGCAAGTGATGGATGGTTTCTCCCCAGCTCACACACTCAGAGAGCTGCTGAACCATGGCCACACAGCAGGCAAAGTTACTCCAGTTCAATAAGCAAAAACAAAATGCAAATGCAAAACAACAATTACAGCCATGTGGAAGGCAACGTGAGACATCCTTGTCTCAGGCCAGAAGAGTTCTGCAGGGAAGAATAAGAGTGTGTTTGTGTGCTGCCCTTACAGGCCTTGGCTCCTTTGCTATTTTAATAGTAGCTAATAGAGGGTGCTGAAGAGAAATTAGCATGAATTATATGTTTGTATAGACTTTTAAAAATATTCTCTTGTTTGACTTAAGAAACAAAATTATTTAATGGCTAAGGCTATTGCACAGTACAGGCACTTACAGAAAATGTAGAGACTAAATTCATTAAAGCAGAAAGGAGAAATTTACTACCAAGTCATAGTTCTTCAGAGCACAGAAGCACCTGAGTAATACTGAATACTGAACCTCTCTCTCAGCACTGCCCTAAGGCCTGTAATTACATTTCATTGTTTAACATTTTCCAGAACCAACCTCTTATTGTGCTTGTATCTTTTTAATTTATTTTTTACTTTAATTTCCTTTGTAATTTTGGTAAGCCACATCAGTTTTTGAATTTTTTTCCCTGCCATGATTGACTCATTTCTTTTTCAGGCTATCATAACTGTAGCTTTCTATCTTAAAAAAAAATAAAAATCAAGCTTTTAAGTAAAGCTATTTAATGTGAATAGTAGATGCTACAGGAAAGAGTACATTACTTGAAGTTAATTTTGCATATTTATTTTCCTTTTGCATGTTTCACAGGTTGCTGGTGCAGATGCGCTGGAGTTAAATTTATCATGTCCTCATGGTATGGGGGAGAGAGGCATGGGCCTGGCCTGTGGGCAGGTAGGACTGTTACTGCTGTCTCTTTCATGTCTCTTCAGCAATCCTGCAGTATCACACTGATAGCTACGCCTTGAGGGCATGGCACAAGTAGTAGATTACTAGCTTGAGATTTTTAGGTTGAATGTGTTTAAATATTTAGTGCTGAAAGCAAAAAGAAAAGAAGACAGAAGCTGAGAATATACAAAATGTTTAGTTTTGCTGAGAACAAAAATACATTATGTATTTGACAGGGAACAAGATGAAAACAAATAATTTCCAAAAAGCATTTGCGCGGAATTTGTGGGTTTCCATTTCAGTGCCCTGTAGATATCTTTTAGATCACAACACAGTAACTACTGCATGTATTAATAATGATTTTGAAGGACATGAGATATAAATACATTTAATTTCACAACTTTTAATGTATGAACCTAACTATATTTTAGAATCATGGGATAGGGCATACATTCTGGTAGTGCCACCTAGAGTTAATATCTTCTCTTATAAGAACCTGTGTTCTGTAACGTATGGATTAGATGGTTTATACTGTTCAGGTTGGAATAATCTGTGCCTGATATCTCTGCCATGTAGAAATCTGATGCAAAGTTTATCATTACATCTTGCAGCATCAGTTAGGAGAATATGTGTTGTTTTGCTCCGAAAGGAAAATAAACATTCACAAAAGCAAATTCTCATATGTATCTTTCTGAAGTTTTCAGATTTTTGCATGTTTTGGTCACGGTTTGAAATTTGTTTTGGCTCTGAAATGTGGCAAACTTGGAAGTCTCTAAAAATCTTAGTTAATGGTCTACTGGGAGAGATTTTCTAGAGTTTGATCATCAAAGTTTTAGACATTTGAAACCTACCTAATTTCCTGTCCTATGTTTTGTGAAGAGGGGAAAAATTAAAAGAAAAAGAGGGAGATAGAGGGGGAATCATTGTCACATGCCCTATAATTGACACATACTATCCAGATGATCACCTTGGAGAGGCCTAATAGGCATCTTAATTCATCCTTACTTCCTCAGTTAAACACAAAATTTCTAATAATTCAGGTGTGACTGGCTAACTAAACCATTGACTTTTAAAAACTTCTAGCAGAGAGTCAGTAGGGACTGTAACCACTTCAATGCAACTATGGCACACTTCAGTTGAAGCTTTATCATGGCAATACTATCAGGCATACTGCATGGAACATTTTGTTATTCCCTGTGAACAAAATTATTTCAGTCTGTTTCATGCTATAGATTATTATTTTTAATGGAAACAGTCTGGATGTTTTTCATGACCAGTGGTCATTTACTGAAGTTATGATTAAAAATGAGGGAGGAGAAAATTATAAAACCCCTCCAGGACCACACGAGTCACAGGGTAATATTTATTATTACTTTTTGTCTCCCAAATTGCATTCAGCAACATAGAGCTATAGTAGCCATTTTTATAAGTTTATGAAGCAATTCCCACCCTTCACTCTGCAAAGCAAAGCTCAATAGTTTGGGATGGCAGCATGCTGTAGAAGGCTGTGGGCTGATCAGGGAGAACCCTGAAGCTTTCACATAGAAGCTGAAACAGGCTCCTTCCAAGCATGCTTCTTTTTTTTTCTGTCCTTTTTTTGGCATATGTTATATCCAGCTTTCACTGGTTGAAATAATATATGCATGTGAAGTTGCTTAGATGTGTAGTCAGTAGGGAGCTGTCTGGCTACACAAGTTTTTACATATCTTTCAGCTATTGTAAAATCAGAGAAACAAATGCAAAATATGAGCACTCAGGGCTATCATGTGGATTTGTGACTCTCCTTGGAGGAGATCAGATCCATAAAGCAAGAAGAAGATTACATTATATATACATATATGTTTGTATAACAATAAAATTTCTCTCTTTGTCATACAATGTGGATATTCTTCTGAATGTGTAATATGTACTACTCCCATTTAAATATATTCTTGTGTTTTCTTAACTATCTCACCAAAATGAGAGCTCAGAGAACAATTTACTTCTTCAGTTAAATAAAAGAATAAAACAAGCCATCTTTAGAGGACCAGATCCTGCGTTTCTTTTTCAGAGTTGGCTAAAATTAAATTATACTGCCTTTAAATAAAGTTCATCAAAGCAAAAGCAAAAGGGATGGATTAAACTAGACAAAGTAACAATATGTGCAAGGAGATCAGTAGCCCCTCAGTGAGCTTCCAGTGTGGTGGCCCCTGGACGCCTGATCATAAGACAGGAAACTGCTTCCAAGTATTTTGGATCTACTCCTCTAGGTGATACATAGGTGGTGTGGAGAAGAGGAGGCTCAGATATGCTCTGGAAAAAAACTGCTACTTGCTATCTAGAAGGCAGGGCATGAGGCTTTGAGAGACAGAGCAGCTTTCTTGGTTGTATAGGGAAGCAGGTTTTCTTAAATCTTTTTGATGGCATAATCCACATCTTCATAGGAAAATGTTTTAGGGATTAGGTCCCTTTTCATGCCTAAGCACATTAAATCCTCGGGAAGCTACAGAAATTGCTGAGATGAAAAATAATGGCAGAAAAGCATGTATGTGTATTTTTACTATTTAGAATGTCTAAAATGTTCCACCTTTTTTTGTTGTTGCTTAAGACAAGGGGAAACAAAAAGTTAATTACACTGTCTACTTCATCTCCTCATTGCAGTTCCTATAGTGTGCCAAAAGGAAAGTGTAGAAATCTGGGAATGTCAGATTTGTTTTTAGTCTGTCCTATTTTATTACTTACTCTCAAACACTTCCACTCTTTAATACGCACTGTAAATTTTTTAAATTCCCAATATATATATCTGAATTATATATGTAAAAAATTGGTACTAAGAATGGATGCTTATTTTATAGTAGATTATGATTCTCAGCTTTTATTTGATTTTAATTCCAAGTCATTACTGCAGACACTCTGGTGCCCTAACTGCATAGCTCACCAGAAGGTGATATTAAGAGGCATCTCTATAGCTGTCAATAAATTACTTAAAGCTGATTCTGTATAAAATGTCAATTATACGTACTAATGTTGATTCATGATAATAAAATTAAGTTTTATATTCTTTCATAACAACCTGCAACTGTATAAATTTGGTTATTATTAAAAAACATACTAGAATTTTTATCATTAGGTTTAACAGCACTAATGTACAGATTTTCTTTGAATCAGGTAATGTAAGTATACAAAACATTAAATAGTAAACATAAAGATAAAAAGTTGGATGGCAGATTATTAAAAAATGACAATACAGCTTTCCCAGCACAGTCCATTACTGTAGAAATTACAGCATAAAATTATGAAAATAATCAGACATCTGAGATGCAGCACTCACATTACATTGTCTAACTTGCGACATTGTGCTTGCTTTGTTTTTTTTTTACTTATCGTTCTAAACAGTGACATTAAATATTCACACCATTACTGTGATGTGAAATAATTTTTTTTTTTTAAGTGCTTTGCTTTTTGTTTTTCATCCAAAAAGTCAGCAAGACTCTTCAGCTGCTCTGGTAAGAATGAGTAAATTGTTTAATTGAGTTGATAATCTGGGTTCTATTTGGCATTCTTTGTTTTTCAGATGAAACCCCGGGTGTAGTAAGTGTAATGTGCATATAAAGACTGACCAGGACAAGTGATATCCAAGTCTTTAAAAAATATCAGTGAGTCTCCTTGGCCTGATGGGGAAGAAAAGGGCAGCAAGTGTAATGTGCATATAAAGACTGACCAGGACAAGTGATATCCAAGTCTTTAAAAAATATCAGTGAGTCTCCTTGGCCTGATGGGGAAGAAAAGGGCAGCAAGTGTAATGTGCATATAAAGACTGACCAGGACAAGTGATATCCAAGTCTTTAAAAAATATCAGTGAGTCTCCTTGGCCTGATGGGGAAGAAAAGGGCAGCAAGTGTAATGTGCATATAAAGACTGACCAGGACAAGTGATATCCAAGTCTTTAAAAAATATCAGTGAGTCTCCTTGGCCTGATGGGGAAGAAAAGGGCAGCCTAAAGCTATTTGAAAAGTGCTGGAACAGTAGCTACCAAGAGGGATAATCATCTATACTGACAGATGATACAGCAAGGGGCAACAACCACAAATTGTAGGCTGAATATTAAAGTCTGAGCATCGGGGAAAATATTCACCAAGAAAGTAATGCAGCACAGAAACACACTGTCTAGTAGGGCTATATAGTTTCCATCTCTGGATTTCAAGGCTCAGGCAGGCAAAGCCATGGCCAACCTCAACTAATGTTGGCACTAGTCCCACTCANTTTTTTTTTAAAAGTGCTTTGCTTTTTGTTTTTCATCCAAAAAGTCAGCAAGACTCTTCAGCTGCTCTGGTAAGAATGAGTAAATTGTTTAATTGAGTTGATAATCTGGGTTCTATTTGGCATTCTTTGTTTTTCAGATGAAACCCCGGGTGTAGTAAGTGTAATGTGCATATAAAGACTGACCAGGACAAGTGATATCCAAGTCTTAAAAAAATATCAGTGAGTCTCCTTGGCCTGATGGGGAAGAAAAGGGCAGCCTAAAGCTATTTGAAAAGTGCTGGAACAGTAGCCACCAAGAGGGATAATCATCTATACTGACAGATGATACAGCAAGGGGCAACAACCACAAATTGTAGGCTGAATGTTAAAGTCTGAGCATCGGGGAAAATATTCACCAAGAAAGCACAGAAACACACTGTCTAGTAGGGCTATATACTTTCCATCTCTGGATTTCAAGGCTCAGGCAGGCAAAGCCATGGCCAACCTCAACTAATGTTGGCACTAGTCCCACTCAAAGCGGGAGCTCAGGCTGGCTGCCTCCCAGAAGTTCATTCAGACAAACATTTGTGGAAGTCTGTGGATTCATCCTGCTCAGTTCCTATCCATAGTTACTACCTTGTTGATACCAGAAACAGGAAATAGATAGTGGATAAGAAGAAATACAAGGACTCACCTGCTGACTTAGGGTGAGATGATCAGTATGATAGCAAAGTCTAAAACTGAAAGCAGCACATCAATTGAATTTCCAAAGCACAGAGGATGCTTCTATACGATTAAAAAAAAAAAATCTCTTGTTTAAAGATCTCAGCCTTAGTGTAATGACAGAGATTCTTTATGCTATAAGCAAATATTTTATTTCTCATTAATTAGTCTTACCTTCTAACCGTCAAAATATATAAAAATATCTTTTCCTATCTCAGCATTTAAACTATAGGTTTGGGAGTTTGTTTGCTCTTTTTAGTTTATAATGAAGGAGGCATGTATATGTCTCTTGTGTGCACTGAAATCTGGATTCTGGTGGTTTAGCTATTCAGATCATATGTAAAATGAACTTGCTTTGTGGTTCTTTTCTTACCTTTATTTTCATTTTACTTAAGCTGTACTTGCTACAGCCTCTGCTTCTGGCTGTGTTCTTGTTTATTGCCTGCAATTAGGAGGCAAGTTTCATAAAAGCCCACATTGCCTCATTCAGAAGGAGTCAAATCNAAAAAAAAAAAAACAAAAAAAAAAAAAAAAAAAAAAAAAAAAAAACAAAAACCTACATGAAACAAAAGACCTGTTTAGATTAGAACTGGCTGCATGGCACAATTAGATTTGATCTGCTATACTTTGGAAATAGGAAAGATGAGCCTGCTTTTTAATTGAAGTGCACAGCATAGCATACTAATTCCCTCTTGCTCTGCCAGCAAGGAGCTTGAAGTATTTTAAATAAATGATGCCCCAAACAGAATTTGATTTTATCTGTGTTCATATGGCATTCTGCTATAAGCAAATATTTGCGTGCTGGTTAAGTATAACTCTTTGAGTCCTGCAGGCCATATTAGTTCTCTCTCTTCTCTTTTGTATAAGTTACTGCAACAAATTGAGTCAAGGTGCAGGGAGGTAGTGTTACACTGTGCTATAAGAGCAATGGGAACTTTGCCACCCCAAAATCCAGTATAAACCAGTGTAATTAAAGTGAGGTTTGTGTTGGTGTTTACAGTGGGGTTTCAGGATTTTTATGTCTTGTTGTTCTCTTGCATCGGCCACTTCAAATCCATTTCAACAGGGATCTTAAGAAGATAAGTCATAGCTGATCTCACTGTCTCCGTGCCTCTCTGTGCCCTCTGTTGCTTTGGGCTACCTTTCAACTAAATGACCTGTTTCAATCATGTTTCTCAAGAGTTGAAACTGTTTCAAAGATCCTGAATTTCTGTAAGTTTCATAAAGCCAGGCAGCTGGGTAGATTGTCTGCTATCGAAGCTGATGGATATGAACAGGAGCCATGATAGTCCATCTCAGGGAAAAGCTCAAGCAGGCAGACATGGGAGACTCAATCACAAGGTATAGACTCCTGAGAAACAAGGATTCCTTGGTCCAGGCAGGCAGTGGTTGTGTTATTCTGCCTGTGCAGAGATGAGCTGCATCAGACGTTATTTGAGATGTGCAGGGAGAGGAGATGCTGCTGCAAATGTCCATGTAAGCACACTATTTTGCAGGCCAGGAAATGTGTTTTGTAGGCTTACATTTCTGGCTCCCACGCTGATCGTGGCCACACATCATCCTTTATGATAGATAAGTTTTGTTGTTTTAACTTCTTTGGATGATTTTTACATCTTCTCTGGTTTCGTATGCGTCTCTTCCCTTTCTCTTTCCACTCACTCCTCCTCTAAAACCCTCCTCATAATGTAAGCCCATTGGTGAGCTGTTTTCAAGGAACAGTTGACTCATTAGCTGTTTTCCTGGAAATCTGAATAGAGGAAGCTTGCTGACTACGTGGTTAGTTCTGGGTTGGGAACAGCACTGACATTCCTCCACTAGCTGGGGATTCATTTCCCTTTCTGTTTCCCTCCCAGGATTCAGGTCTGATTAAATGACATGATTTAAATATATTTCTTCCCTGTTGTTAGTTCTGTATGTCCTTTATGTTTCATATATTCTATTTTTGTAACATGTAAAAGGAGACAATACTTAAGAGAAAATACCAATTATCTATCATACCCCATTATTAAGGATTCTGTTCTTCATGCATGTGAGAAGACATGAATTAAGATGCAAAGTTGAATAAATTCATCATCAGGACAGTATTCTGTAATTTTATGTTGTAGTTTGAAAACATTTAATCCACTGTTACTGCTTTGAAGGATTTTGAATTGAATTACTCAAAAGACAAAACAGAAAATAAAAAGGGATTATAAATAGGGCAGTAATGGGAACAGCAGTACTGACTTGATGAAACTTTGTAAAGACATGGCTGTTAATAAGGTTTTGAAAACTGTTTATGTGTGGTGGGTTCTTTATTTATATATGGAAAGCATTCTCTACAGAATGGAATTTCTTAGAAAATAAAAAAGTGATTATTTCCTTGAAATTAATCAAGAGATGAGAGCAAGTAGGGTATAATCCTATTATCAGACTCACTATGATGAAGCATTTTAGCTTGAATTTTCATTATGGATGATGGATATCACAAAGAAGGTCAGTTTGGCCAAAGTACCAGTGACCTGCCACTATTTAAAAAGGAAGCAAAAAGATTTTGACTGTTTTAATAACACAGCAGTAGCCTAACTATGATGGAGAAGATAGCGATGATCAGAGGACTGGAGCATCTCTGCTGTAAGGACACGCTGAGAGAGGTGGGGTTGTTCAACCTAGAGAAGAGAAGGTTCTGAGGAAACCTTATAGTGACCTTACAATACCTGAAAGGGAGGTGCAAGAAAGCTGGGGAGGGACATTTTACAAGGACGTGTAGTGATAGAACAAGGGGGAATGACTTTAAATTGCAGGGGGGAAGACTTAGACTAGACATTAGGAAGAAATTCTTCCTAATGAGGGTGGTGAAGCCCTGGCCCAGGTTGCCCAGGGAAGCTGTGGTTGCGCCATCCCTGGAAGTGTTCCAGGCCAGGCTGAATGGGGCTTTGGGCAGACTGGTCTGTGGGAGGTGTCCCTGCCCATGGCAGGGGGGTTGGAACTGGATGATCTTTATGGCCCCTTCCAACCCAAATTATTCTATGATTCTATGATTAGATAAAGTTACATTACAGTGTGTTAACTAGTCTCTTCATTGCCTACACAAGAGTTTTTAAGGCCTATGTTTCTTCTTTTTAAATTTCACCGTACCTCTTAATAGAGTTTTCTTTTTAAATTTCACCTTACCTCTTAATAGAGTTAGTCAGTCCACTGGGCAGCTCTCTTTATACATTAGACCAAATCTGAATACAACCTGTATGATCATCATTTTAAAGCTGAGTGGGAAATTCTCAGAGCATGGTTTTAAATTTCTTAATTTGTTGATTTCAAAGGGTTACAGTTTCCTCAATGGTTTGATATTTTCTGCCTCTTTGTTATAGGAAAGAACTAAGAGCTTTCCTACCTAATTACAAGAAAAAGCTATTTGCAGCTGCAGCACTTGTATATTCGAGTTCCATGCTTCCCTTTAAAATATTTCATGTATGATGTAAACCTAATCAAACCTTCATGCCTTCTAGCAGGTAACCTCTGCATGAACTAAAGAGCTGAAATATTGTTTAATCATGCTGTGTACCACTTTTTACAGTTATATGAGAAACATTATTTTGGTTAGCCAGAAACAACTAAAATAAAATATTCTGTTCTGTCGGGGGTAAAAAGGTATTTTTATAAGTCAACACTTTCAATATACCAGTGCTGTTGATAAGTAAATCTTTCCAGTTAATATTTCCAAGAAGTTTATAAAATTTAACAGTGTGGTTTCACATTTTTCATTTGGAATGTTTAGGCCCAGTTGGTATCAGAACTTATTTGCTAATTTGAACTGGCAGTCTTTGCTTCACCCTTTCAGGACAACTATTATTAAGTGTTATTCTGACAAACAAAATAATGCTTGGGTCTGGCTCCTTTACTGTTTCTTTAAAATCCATAGCTGTAAATAATGATTGCTGCAGTTTTAACTGACTCATGTCAATGAAACAGAGTTTTTGCTGTCCTGCAACTATAACAATTTTTTTAAAAACCTTACAGTTAATTTTAAAAGTAGAAAGTTTTCTAGTAGTGATACTTCTTCTGGTTTCTTAGATTAGTGATTTAAATTTTAAAAAACCCCAGCCAACCAGCCAAAAAAACCTAACAAAAATCCCCAAAACAAATTTAGAATAAAGAAAAACATTATGGTTTGACCACCTCCTTAGAGCGAGGACTGAGTTTTGAAAATAAACTCAATTGTTTTTCCTTTAGTGCTGGGAAGAAAACAAAAAGTTTTTATGTGATCTCAAAAAGGGAGTAATTGCAAAGCTGTCTAAAGACAACCAAAACCCCATCAAATCTCAGTTACGCTTGATCTTGACATCCTTCTTATCGCTGCTGTAACTCCTAACACCAATCTATGTTTTGTACTTTTGTGTACCAGTCAGTCAAAACTTTTCAGCTCATATTTTGACCTCTTCTCAGTGGTTATCTTTTCAGTCATTAGGAATTAAATTATCATAGAAGGGGTGCAGGAGTACTGTGCTGCTAATAAGGTAAGGTGGATCTTCCACACAGCACTTAAAGAAATGTATTCTTGAGTTTAGATGCTGACCTGTGTTAATCATGGCAGCTAGGAGATAGGATATGTTTAAAACAAAAGCTTTAGAGTGTTATTTGGGTTGGGTTGGGTTGGTTTTTTGGGAGGTTTTGGTGTTTGTTGATTTTTTTGTTTGTTGGTTTGTTTCTTTGTTTTAAATGTACCTTTATGCATTGTTCATATGTGCTGCACTCAGTACTGTGCTACAATAAGGAAATGCTGTAACAACTTATTTTTCCCATTTTCTTATTTGGAGTAGAGTGAGGTGGTCAAAGTCTATTTGTCTTATGGTTTTAACATATTTCAAAGTTTCTAATTGTAGAGCTGGAGAAGGGAGTGATAGTGATTGTGATACTAAACTCATTTGGTGAAAGAATAGGGAGATGGGGGTTGCTAAAACTGAAATTTATTAAGTTCTCTCAATACCTTTTTTGAATATTTAAGGTTAATTTGGTTAAACACTGTTACATTTGAAGTTCCATTTTTTTATGTGCACCATTTTTTTAAACAGTTTTTCGAAGTATCCTAATTGTGAGTGGCAACCACAATGGTGTCATAGTCTGGGGCTGGCTTTTCTTAATACCTGCTTTTATCTCTCTCAGTATAGCCTGGCTCTCAGAGCTTTGACTTCTCAGCTCAACCATGTCCAAAACCTGGGCTTAATCCAGAACGACTTGATTTTGTCCAGTGACATACTGGTATCCCTGGAAAAAAAGGAGAATCTCATTAGGCTCCCTGAAGTAGAACTTGAATGGGCTGATCTGAAGAGCAGCTTATCAAATCATGCCACCAACTTTACTTTTACTTGCAGCTTCACTGTAGAGTAATAAAGTCATAGATATAGTCCTAGCATCTAGGAACGGGGCAAGGAGACAGGGAGTTTAGTTCTTAGAAATTCCCACAGAAATAATAAAAAAAATCCCCTCAGATGAAATCGCCAGGCTCTTGCTAAGATTTTTCCTTTGGAAAAAGAAATCTATAAAGTAGAGGTCATTACTGTCTATAAATATTAAAAATATTTACATGATCTTCAGATGGTAATATTTTTGCTTGAATGAAAAGACTGTAACAAAAAGAATGAATGTAGAGTGTAAAAGCTAATGGGAATTTTCCAGGCTATAGTTTACATATTAATCTGCAGCATTTTGAAAGCAAACAGTGGGTTTTTTTCACTAGTAGTACATGCTTAGTTATATAAACCATATGATATCTCTTCAGTTTAAAAATATTATAGTTTATGTTTAAATTATGAAGAGAACACTTACGTAGAAATAGCATAATGTTTTAATTTACCCAGTACACAACTTTCAAAAGTTGGGTTTTTTTTTTTAAAAAAAAAATTGGTATGTGTAAGAGAGTAGAAAATAAGTGTATCCTTGTATTAAACCAGTGAGCAACAGTCACTGTACATATTTTTGCTGTGGTAGTGTAGTTAATTGATAACTATGTGGACCTTGCTTAATTTTCATATTAATTTCTTATCTTTTATAAATTCTTACCCACCCAAAATACCCTACAACCTCTACTTACAACCTCACTTCATTTTGAAACCTCTTGTTTCAAAATGCAAGTTAATTAATAAATGCTGAAGGTCTAAACTTGAACGAAATATTTTGATTCTTCTAGAATGAAATGTAAAATTATCCATTTGTGGATATTTTTGAATTTTTTTCCTGAGTAGGATTCTCTTGTACCATTTCACTGGAAACATCAAATGAGATTTTGAAGGTATGTTTTTTCACTAGACTAATGCAAAAGGTTTCTACTACCTTTGCTTCACTTCGGGTCTTACTGGCAGTACATTATTGGCTGAAAAAGAGTCCTGAATCCACGCACTCTATCTCTAAAAGTTTATTTTGTGGCACAGGTTTCACATTGCATCATAGCATCGATTCTAGCCAGAAGGTAATAAACTCCCATCCAGCAGCTACATTTTTGTGGGGTTGACCAGGCTGACCCAAAACCCCAGAAGTCATTTAGGCATTTTGCAAAATTTTTTCTAATTCATACAGATGGCTTCACATACAACTGTGAAAACTGTTATTCCTGCCTTAGGTTAAACTGCCTCATTTCTTTGTGTTTGACAGCTGCAGTCAATAGATGTTGACCAAAAGCTGTCAAATTTCCTGAGAAATAAGGAAGCTGGTTTTACTCCAGATGAGAAGCAGAGAGTTACTCATCTTCTATCCTGGGAAATCCTTGCCGTAATTTGACAGGCTTTAAACAAATTGTTAGCTTTTATTAAGTTTGAAATGGGACAAACACACAACCTTAACTGCCCCTTTCTAGGATGTGAGAAGACAGTAAAATTGTGATTGACTGCAATTCTGTATTTAGGTACTGTGGAAACATTGGACAGGTTTAGAGATAGATAGTTTTATGAAGGCAATGTTGAATGTCTCTTAGGAGGAGGGAGAACAGGCACCTCAGGAAAAGATCAGTAGTAATATCCTAAAAAAAAGAAGAGGTGAATGCAAAAGATACTAATTTGCAATGTTGTAAGCTGAAATTCCTGTACTTTTACTTTTTCTTCACTTTGAAAGAATAACAGAAGATTAGCTCTTCACACGCAGAAAGAAATTTTGATTATTGTTTTTAAAAATCTTGATTTCCTAATGGATTTTGGATAAGTTTTCCATCTGGAAAAGGAATATGCGATAGACATATAAAAAGCATTTAAGCTAACAACTTATCAGGCTGGCAAGTCCTCAGAACGTCTTTAAGACATCTGTAAAAGGTGCCATTTCAGACCTAAATATTTAGCTGTCGGAGTGGATTTAATAGGCAAGGAAACTATAGAAATTGTCAGTACTCACTTTCTAAAGCTGCTCCAAATGTGTCCTGCCCCTGCCTGTCTGTGCTGCAGGTCATGGTGAACAGGGCCACTGCAATGCTTGCAAGGAAAGGTTAGCGTGGCCCAGAAGAAAGTCTGCCTGTTGCACAGAGGTTATCTGATGACAGTGAAAGATTCTTTTCTCCTTCTTGTTTTTCAGATGAGGGTACATTTGAGTCCTTATGGGTTGTCAGACAGCAGTTTGGCTAAGGATAAGTTTAGCTTTTCCTTTGCAGGCTATTGTTGAATGAAAAAATAAAGTGAGGATATGGATTATATCTAAAAGCTGAATCTTGGACATTCTCACTTACAAAGTTTTTCTTAGGCTGTCTCATTCCTGAATATGAAAGCACTCCTTCCTTTTCCCTATACTATCCGTACTATTTTGGAAACTACATACTGTGCAGAATGAGGAAGTTAATTGTGGAATGTTTTTCATATTAAAGAAGTCCTTCAATGATAATAGATGTAATAGAACTACAAGATTTTTCTTGAAGAGCCAGTCTGGAAAGAAAATCTCTCACCAGAAGAATGCATTGATGAGGATTCTTGGTGCCACTTGCCTACGAACTGTTTATAAGAAAACCCATGTCAGCTTCATGCATGTCAAATTAGCACAAAGACAAAATGAGTCCTCTGTAACTTAGTATTTTAAATTGAAAACATGTTTACATAATGCATGGTTTAGCCATGAAACTCTTTGGCAAATAATATACACAAGGATAGTTTTGTGGCCATCAAAGACTTGAGTTTTATGAGAAAAATCAGACTTACACTTGCATTAAATAGAACAATGTACTTTAATTTCTGTAACTTTGCTGTTTAGGTCATTGTAGTCAGTGATGGATTAGGTTTAAGGAATTTACATGCAGGTTCCTAATGGATCTTGCAGCATTCTCTGTGCCATCTAGAACTTCCCGTCATCACAGTCAGGATACTGAACTTGCACAAATCATCAGCATGACCTGTAATGATAAGTCCAGTAGTCCTGTGTAAGAAATCCTTCATACATATGTAAAATCAGGATTTTGTCCAAGAAGAGTTATGTTTTTATACTTTCAACAGCTGCAAAGGTCCTTACCCCGTCCTTACTGAGATAGAACCACTACCATTATAGTAATTAGGGATGGACGGAAGGTGGCGTGTTATGGTCCATTTTCTCTAGCATTAATTAGACGAAATCAGCTAATGTGCACTCCTGAGTGGTGGCCTTCCTTCTGAAGTTCTCAGGGGAAATTCTCTAATAGGTTTATTTTTGTGACATCTTTCAAACTGAGGTTTATATTCTTTATATATGCATGCATACGTACAGATGTACAAACACTAACATGTATGTGCTTCCCAAGGACTGCTTGCATAGTTAAGAAAACCATGTTTGTTACCCTCAAGTAGTTGTATTTCTATCTATTCCATTATATGATGGAATTTAAATGCTCTGAAAAACGGATCAAATTCAAGGGGGGTTTTTTTGGTTTATTTTAATGTGGAAAGTATCTCTTGGTTTACTGCATTCTGAAAAATCAATTGCAGTACTCTGCCAGGTTATTTTCAGATCCTTATGCAAATTACTTAGTAAAAACTGGGCACCAAAACAAGGTGAGTTTCAGGAGGTGTGCTTCAGTCTGTCTGACTACCCTCTCTCCATTTATGAAACAGGAATAGCAGTACTTCCCTACCTCAGAGAGGTGTTCTGAATATAGTATAAAGATTATGCAGTAGCAGGATAGTATAAAAATAGCAAAAAAAATCCAAAATTTTGAACAATCTACAGCCAGACATTTCTGTGGTAATTTCTTCATGGTTTTGTTTCTTGCCATGGCACACATGGAGTGGTGACCTACTCTGTGTGCAGCATTTTTACACGCCTTTTTAAATATGCAGGATGTGTTTGCCCTGGGGGCTATAGGACGTGGGATTCATCTCATTACCAATGCCAATAGCAATCAGTAGACAACTTGCAGCTTTAATTTCTAAGGACTTATTCTCATAGTTATGGTTGTAGTTAAGCTTATCATGTGATCATTTAGAAAAAAAAGGTGAATAGTTGTTTTTCCTCTAGTATATCTACCCATTGGCAATGAGTAGTTAGGATTAAAAGCTCCATCTAGCCCAAGGCTATAATGAATATTCAGGAAATATGATTCTGTACTGCTGCTTAGGGAAGTAAAAAGACAACCCCTGCAACGTTCAAATCTCCTGTGATTTTGGAATAAACAAGCAATATTTGATTAGGAACAGGAAGACAGAAGACACACTGATGTACCTCTCTTACCAAAAGAGACTTTATATAGTATTAAATTACCAACAGATTCCTGTAGGTACAGTGCATGAATCAATATTATGCTTTAGCTGATGATAATTTCACCACGCATTTATTTAGCTGTGTTTGTTTGAAAGAAAAAATGAAAAATGCAGCAGAGAAATGAAATATTCTACCAACGGATGTTACAGTGCAATGAAACATTTGTTCACTCTTCTGGATTGACTTACAGAGCAGAATTATGCTACATGTTCTGTTATGACCACACTGTATAATTATTAATGAGAGAACCAGCAAACCTAGCCATGTATAATAGAAGATAATTTATAGCAACATGGTAGACTCTGAACTAAAAGCTTTAAAATACTGTAGTACATTAAGCAGAATAATATTTTCGTTAGTTCATATTGTTTGTGAATATAAATGCTCATCTGTTTTTACAGGTAATAACATTTTAAATATAAAGCTATTTAGAAAATATTGCAGGTTTCATCAACCACTTTATCAATGGTAGAAGCTGTAGGCATTCCATAAAGTTTGATTGGAGTAAAAAAAAAAGATATATTAGCAGTGACAGATATTTTTTTGTAACATGAATTACAGGCCTCAAGTTTCCTTCTGTTACATACCCATCCTTGAATGTTTCTAAATGAAACTTCTGCTAAGAATCAGTAAATGCAATTTGTAAATTGGGGCAAATCTTTTAGAAGTGTGGCCAGCAGGACCAGGGAAGTGATTCTACTTCTGTACTTGGCATTGGTAAGGCCCCGCCTCAAATACCGTGTTCAGTTTCAGGTCTCTCACTACAAGAAGGACATTGAGCATGTATGGAGAGGGGCAACAAAGCTAATGAAGAGGCTGGAGAACAAGTCTTGTGAGAGGTGGCTGAGGGAGCTGAGGTTGTTTAGCCTGGAGGAAAGGAGGTTGTGGAGAGACCTTAGCTGTCTACAACTACCTGAAAGTAGGTTCTAGATAGATGGGTATTGGTCTCTTCTCTTCTTCCAAGTGACAGGCAATAGTATAAGAGGGAATGGCCTCAAGTTGTGCCAGGGCAGGTTCACATTAGACATTAGGAAAAATTACTTCACTGAAAGGGTTACCAGGCAATGGAACAGCTACCCAGGAAGGTGATTGAGTCACCATCCCTAGAGGTGCTTAAAAGACGTACAGATAAGGTGCTCAAGGATATGGTTTAGGAGTGGACAGGTATGGTTGGACTTGATGACATGATTTTTTCCAACTGAACAATTATATGATTAAATCCAAGTAGGTGGGAAACCCTGAATCAGTAAAATGAGTTAGGCAAAATGAAACCTGTACACAACCTCTTTAAAACTAGGTTTTGGCACTAGGCTGCTCACTTTGTTGAAATTGCACCTGAGTTTAAAACTTTGTTGAATATGATAAATTTAATATTCTCAGAAATATTAAGTTTCAAACTGCGTTTTGAACTAGGATAATTTCTTTAGTCAATAATTGCATTTATAAGTGAATTCTCTATTTCTAATCAATCTTTCCTAAAAGTTATACTCTTGGGTGACCTCTGCAAATTGTTCGCAGTCCAAAGGTAAACTTCTCTGGAGAGATTGTACACTGTCCAGAGAACTTCCCCTGGATTATATAATGTAGTTCATTCATTTCGTATTAAAATCAGCTGCCCAGTGACAAGAATGCATTCTGGTTTTAGCCATCTGATGACTTATGCATTTTTCCAAGTTCTCAGTACAAATATAGCAGGAAATTATGAATTTTAAAATGAATTAATAAGCTTTTCTTGGTGACATGTAAAGAAAATGTGATGTCACAGCTGGAGATGTAATTCATCTTTGAGATATTAGTTGTCTTTAAAACATAAAAGCCCTGATATTCTTATGCAGTGTCTTTATGGCATAGAAACCCCACTGGCAGGAGGGAAGCTCAGGCATGTAGTGGCTGTGACCACTGGACAATTGCCGTGTCACTACAGCAGGGGGAGAGAGGACAGGTTCAGGTGGCTCACTGATGTTTGGAACTGCACCAGAAGGAATTGTAGCAGGAGGAGGCAGCGGAGGGAAGGAGGGAGAGTGGATTAGCTGGATGCTTCAGTACAGCTCCACTGTAGGGCTCATACTGAAAAAAGAAGCAGCAAGATCTGTTACATGTGCATGTGTTTTGGGGATTGCACAAGAGTAAACAGTATTTTTTTTTAAGGTATCCAGTTTCATCTTTATATGATATTTATTTAATAAAGAAATGAGCTAGATAAAATATTACAGGGGAAGAATCAGCTTTAGAAATACCTGTTTCAATACAGACCTCTAAAACTTAATGGAAGTTCTATTGTATTTGTATAAAATTCAAAAGTTCTCCAGCTCCTATCAGTGAATGTCTCACTGTGCCATAAAGCACTGTCTTAACTTTTATTCATTTTTTCTATACTTCCTCATTAAACATTCCTCTGTTTTCCTTGGAATATTAAATGAAGTAAAATCAAAGATTTCACCTCTTTCTCATCTTGAGTTTTCAAATTATTTTCCTATGACGTTCTCTGTGGTTTTATGCAAACTGAAGAAGGATAGCCTTCCAAGATTTATACAAATGAGGAACTGAAGACCGTTCCATTGCATTCTTTGTATTAATCTTGGTGTGGAAGAAGCAGAACTGATGGAAAATGAAGTTCTTTACTTACTCTTGGGGAGGAAAAGAGGCTAAATTATTATTTATTAAGAAAGACCAACTAGTTCAACTGTCTTAGGTAGGATGGAAATTCAGTTTATATGAGTGAAAGATATCTCCCAATAAGTCATTTGATGTGATTTTTTTTCAAGTTTTAGTGTGTGTGTTAAAGTAAAAATTTTTATGGCAGCACTATAATCACAATGAAATCAGCATAATGTGTTATGTGGTGCCAAGAATTTTGAAGGACAAGAATTAACATAAAGGATATACAATTCATGTCTTCTAGAGGGTCTCTCATTTCTGTGCTGGGCCTCAAGGAAATTCAAAACAGAAATGAAAGTCAAAGATGCAACTGCTTTCATACTGCCAGTGCAGCATTCATACATATTTCATGGAAGCCGCATGGGCGGGGAGATCACCATTTTTATTGGAATGGCACAGCTAAGTCTCAGGGTTTTACTATTCATGTCAGGCACTATGTACTTTCTAGGAACACAACCTGTGGGGTTTTATTTTACACCAATGGCATAAACAACAAGGGAATATTTCCTGTCTGTTCACTAAACTGACAACCTCGATGTCCATTGGATTGTTTTAAATAAAACTTCATTTACGCTCATCCCATTTTCAGTTGCTACATAACAATGCGGATTTCTGAGTTTTTATCCTATCCAAATGGGAGAAAATTATTTATATATGACTGACTTAATTATCTGAGAAATTCATAAAGATTTAGTAAATGTAAATAATGGCTGCAGTACCATTAGCCTACCCACATGTTATACTTGTACTAAATCTTGTAACAGCACCATTTGATTTTTAACCAGATAACACTTTATGTTCTATATGCATCAGTATTGAAAATTTTAAGGTATTTGTTGAAGAGCATTATCAATAAACAGAAAAAAACCCACAAACCCAAAACCAAACCAACCCATACCACAAGCATTAAATTGAACAATAACCAATATATGCACCAGATGCAGAATGTTAGTTCCACTGACCTGTTTTCAATGGAAATAATAGTTGTTTACTGTCTACATGAGAGATGTTCCATAAGGCAAGTAAATGCCTGGAAATTATGAAAAGCCAACAACTGAAGATTTCAATTTCTAGCTTTAATAGAGAAGATTTTGATCTTTCATTTACACTATGGACATTCCAAGTTATACTCTGAAGTCAGAGAAGAGTTCAGAAATGCTGAATTACATTCTGATAGCCCTGTGACCTCAACTCATCCTTGTTGTTCTGATCAAGACATGATCAGCCAGTGCTTCAGGTTCATGTTATTTTGTAGGATACTGGTTATTTTCAATATACCTTACATAGAATGAGTCATTAAAATTGAAGAGTAATTTTTAAAATAAATGGGTAAAGAAAGTATCTGTCATGTAAAGTGTTATTTTTTTTCCTCTCTGGGAAGAGGAAATTTGTGATATTTTTGTCTTTTGTAAAAAGTTTTGTCACGAACTAACTTTTTTGTTATGGATTTGAGGTTTCTCTGTGTCTGAAATAAGTTAACTAATGAGATATGGTTCAGTCCTGATATGTAATTTCACAAAATCATAATATAGCTACTTATAACAAAGTTTTCTGTTTCCTTGCTATACCTTTTGTACATATTACTTTTAATTATGTTCCATATTTATCTGACCTATTTGAACAGGATCCAGAGCTGGTACGGAACATCTGTCGCTGGGTTAGACAAGCTGTTCATATTCCTTTCTTTGCCAAGCTGACCCCAAATGTCACTGATATTGTGAATATTGCGGTGGCTGCACAGGAAGGTAATCGACTCCAGTGCACAAGCTGTGCAGATTTACTAATTTGTTGGATGGGGAAAGATAAGGGAGTTGCTGGAATAATAACTGATAAAAACAGCAACTAATGTGAAAATAGTTTATTTTATGTATTTAGAATAAAGACAGTGATCAAAGGCTTCCAAAATTTGTCCATGCTTACAGAGTATAGCAATATAAGAAGAGAACTATATTAGACTGTTAACAATAAATCATATATGTTTGTGTGTCTATTTGCACACTTCTATTTCTATCGTATTTATATGTTTAGCATACCATTGTAAAATCCTCTGTTCCTATGTTGAATAGTAAAAATGGTGTGTGTGTCCTGAAAAAACAGAAATACACTCTTGGAAGGTATTTATATACATTGATTTTGTTCCTTAGAGCTTAAAGTACAACATAGCAGGAAATGAGTTTGCAAGTAGATCTATTAATCCCTGACTTAGAATCGTGGTCGTCATTTCTATGTTGCATTTTTCATTTCATCTTGATCCTCACAATGAGAAAGGGGCTGGCTCTGTCCATACAGAGTTGGTGTTATCAGCTCGGAAGAGGTAACCTCTGTGTTGGGGCACCTCCAGGTGTTGCACAACCGCTGTAGCAGGCTCTGTCCCATTTCCCACGTGCTGTATTATAATCCCTACAGATCTTTCAACTACAGCCAACCTTGAAGCTAGTGTTAAATTTATCAGACCAGAATTGATCTTAAAGATGTTTTTTGTGCATCCCTTTACAGTTTGTTGCTTTCTTTCTTCAGCTGTTTATTTGAATTTCCAGCTTTTTCACAGTTTCACCATTTTTCTGCTGTGTTTTTTCCTCTCTTATACACATGATTTAACAAAAAGTGACTGACCTTTCCTTTTACAGGTGGTGCAGATGGTGTTACAGCCACCAACACTGTGTCAGGACTGATGGGACTGAAAGCAGACAGCACACCTTGGCCAGCAGTTGGTAGAGGACTGAGGACCACATATGGTGGCATGTCAGGTAGGTGTTGCCCTTTTTGATGCATGGTACTTCCTTGGAGGCTTTCAGAACATCAGGAGGTCCTTGTAGTGGGCTAGAATATCATGTCTGCAGTTGCACCGAGTCCTTAAAGCTCACTGCTGGTCAATGTTTCTAATAGTCATGACAGATGGAACAGATTAAGTGTGAAGGCTCTTGGGTTGCCCTTTCCTTAATGGTAAAGCGCTGCATCAGAATACTGTGATAGGGTCATTGGAGTGGGAAGGAAATCTCTTCTCTCGTGACCCTCGCTTTTCCTCAAATTTTTCATTCTGTCACAATTGTCAGGCCCCACGTTAGACAGAGGCTAATGAAAGGGCATCGCAAGGGGAAATACCAACAATCCAAATGCAGTGTGTGTTCCATAGCCTGAACTCCAGCCTTCCTCCCTCCTTCCCTCTGAGTGCAATTCTTCCAAGGAGATTATATCCTCCTCTTCCCACTGTGGTAAAAATGATAGACTGTATTAGACAAATATAAATGTCTATATTGTAGCCTATTCCTTGAGATATACAGAAGTATCTTCTGTAGGCCTTATTTCCAAGTCCTGCTTCACAGTTTAAATTTTAAAACCAAGCAGCAAAACTTTTTCACTCCAGTTCAGTGCCCGTGCACACTAATGTATTAATCTATTAACCCTGAGCTCTCTGTTGCTGTGACAACATGAACTTGGCCCTGCAAAGACAATACTGTGAGCTTCTTGACTTCACTGGTATGGAGATTAGTCTCCTTGGTGATAGAGGTAGCAGTAAATATACATAATAGAAGTAATAGCATCCTCCTGATTTGAGTCAAACACTTATTTTGTCGGACCCGCCTCTTATTTCACCCAAAAACATAATCAGAGCGGACCAGGCAGGCAAAAAATGCTTTATTTTATGCGACTGGTGTTATCCTTAGAGAACTGTAAGAAATGTAGCAAAGGAAACCTTTTAAAGAAACTTTAATTCAGATGAATGTATTCAGTGGAAAATTGCCTTATTGCCTTAGCTAACTACATAGAATTTAGATTTTTTTTTTAGAGAGCACTGAAAAAGCAAGAAAGAGATAACAGTCAGAAAAATCATTATGCCTATTGCGTAATGATTATTTCACAGTGACAGTCCAATAAGATGCTATGATTTTAATATTATGCAAAATGGGCGAAAGAGGGTAAAAAGGAGAAAACAACTACAGCCTATTTCAATTTCTCTAGCCTACCATGTTGACAGGAAAAGAATAAAGGAGGTCACAGTGGGTGCTGTGCATTAAAAATTAATAAAAGAACTATTGCAGTAGTATTTTATATAAGTAACACCATTCACATTTTCTCATTTAAGTTGCAATTTCTGAATATTCCTTCCTACCATAACTCTGTCTAATAAAATCTATAAAATGACTGCATTATGAAAAGTGTGTCTGTTATGTCACAAATTTAAAACATGCACATAGTGTAAATTACAATGGCACTTGGCTGCTTCAGCTGTAAGGGAGGGCACAACAGAATTTCTGTGGCTTATAATTCTGAGATCTAGGGAAAAGTTATTTATTTCTTTCATTTTTATAAATATGTGCATGTTACTTGCAAAATGTGTTTCTGTTTCTGAAGTTTTACATGTATCAGAAGAGATAGAAAATGTCATTTTAGGGTGCACTTTCACCTATGATACAAATCTGGTTATTCAAAAAATTTGAAAACCACTAGAAGTTCAGACAGTTTATTATATTTTGAAAGAGCATATTGTTGCAGACAAATATATAAAGGTTTCTTACTGATTATTTACATCACTAGGTCCCAAGCCCACAACTTATAGCCCACAAGAAGGCCACAGAGCTGGCTCTGCAACACGTGATAATTTCTGCCTAGCAATCAGGGTATAACTGTACAAATTTACAAAAGCAGGAAAGCAATTTTAAAATAAGAGAGCTGACATGCTTAAAAAAAAAACAACCATAAAACAAAAAAAAATATCAAGATGTAGGAGAGTGTGTCATCTTGTCAGAGCAAGGGGCAGGGTGGACATACTTCTGAGGTCTGTTCCTGGCCATGCCAGGGCTCATTCGCGTGGCCTGCAGCCAGACACTTGACCTTTCTGTGCTTTATTTCTCCTGTCTGTGAAATGGCAGTAACACCACTTACATGCCTACAGGCTTGTTGGAAAGTGCTCTGTGATCCTGGCATGAAAGTCACTTCATAGCGTAAAGCATTGTTTTTCTATTTTGAGTTGCTTAAATTTCTTGTTCGATTTTATTACCTCGTAAAGTCAATAAGTTTTTGTTGTTTTGTCAAATAATTCCTCTGAAGAGAATTAATTTTTAAGTGAAAGTCGGGACTTTCACAGAAGCAATGTCTGGTCCATTTTCTGTGTTTCACCAAAGTGCAGCTGGTGTACCATGTTCTCTAGTGCACAAACCTAGACCAGATACAGGGCATAGGCAAACTGTATCTCACTTTCTGGATTTTTTCCAGTGCACAGATTTTCATTATTTTCTGGACCAGAAATGATGCTTGCTTGGTGCCACAGCAGGACTCTGCCTCATGGAGTGCAACCCTGGTGATGCTGCAGGACCATGTGTACAGCAGGAGCTGGCCCCCAGCCCTGTGCAGGTCTCAGCACAGAGCTCCCCTCACTCAGGTCTGCTGGCAAGGCTTAAAGCTGGTGACCTTCAGCATCACCCAGCCAGTGAAGAATTGCTCTCAGTGAAGTACTTCTGGAGTGTTAGATTAAACTGGATTTTAAAAAAGCCTAGGCTTGCTTATCATTTTTGCCCCTTCTCTTTATATATGAATCATAGGTAACTCTACCTATGTCCAGTAGCATTGCATGCTAGTATAGGGCTTGCTCTGCCTGCAAGTGTATTTTTTTCTTAAGAGAGTGTGAGAAGCAGAATCTGCTTTACTTAGAGTCTGCCATCAGGAACACATTCCTCCCTTGATGTTCCACAGAGAAATGTGCCTCATCCTGCATTCCCTGTACTTCCATGCACTCCCCTGAGAGCTGAAGGAGCCCCAAGCCTCAGTGGAGGGAGGAAGAAACCAGCACAAAGCGGGAGGTAAGACACCACAGCTGGAAACATGAAAACCAGCACTTTGGACCCTGAAATAAGGCTGCAGGCCAGCCTCTGTCTCCATTTGTTGAAGGGCTTTGCTGGAAGTTCAGTCTGGCAGTGCAGCTGGGAAAGCTCTGCAGCTGGTGGTAGAGGCTGCATCACCTTGCAAGGAAGTAATTCTTTTGGAGTTCAGGTGTTCTTCCATGTTTTATAAACTCACTGTATTCACACGTCTTAATACAGTGTGGATTGCCTTCTCCAGATGAGTGCAAACTCACTCTGCTAAGTTTCATGAAAGTATTTGTTGAAGAGCAAATAATGAAAGCATGTTAATGCTCTAGTCTAGGAGCGGTTTGACATTTTGACTTCTCTGTCCTTCACTGTTCAAAAATGTGCTCCTACATGACCATTTAGTGCAGAAAGTTTTTCTGTGTATGACTTCCCGCCGGCCTCCTCTTTCCCTTTATTCTCGCCTGCCTCATGTGGAAGCAGCTATATGCAGGAGGATTGTCATTTGTTTTTCCAGAAAAGAGAGACATTGAAAAGGGAATTTCTTCTTAATTCCTTTGAAATTGCTAAATGGCAGGTAGTTTCCTATTATTTGTCTAAAATGTATAAAAATAATAATAAAAAATAAAGTTTATTAACACCATTGCCAGATCCTAGAATGTTTTGAGAAGAGACTTATGTCTCTGTGGTTTTAAAACATTTTTTAAAAAATATTTGAAAGAAGGAGAAGCTTAATGAGATTACTTTAAAACCCCTGTTAACTTTGAGTTGTCACAGTGTTTCTTCCCAGCCACTGCTCGGGCAGTGACCTTCCTGTTTTGATCTAATTTGATCACTTGAAAATTGCTAAGCTATAAGAGGCATCACTCTTCCCTCCTTCCTACCCTCCTGTGTGTTGGGTGGTTTTGACAGGGAAGGATCCCCATATCCCAGGTGGATGTTTGACCACTAGACTGTAGGATTAGTCTTTCTCTCTTCTCCATTTCCCTGCAAATACTGAATTATTAATAGAAGGTGAAACAGCTCTCACAGGATACATTCTCATACTAGCACAGCCTGCTGACCTGCACGGGAACCTGACTTGGGAGAGCTAGATTAAATCCCAGGTGTGAGCCTGGGCCCCACCTGGGTCTGCTGAATTCCAAGTTTACCTTCCAACTATTGAGCATTGTAAAATCTCTTTATTTTTAATTTGACTTCTACCTGTATCCTGATGGCAAAAAAATATTTGCAGCAAAAATTTCACTTTATTTTGATTTTACTTTCCCTTTAATAGAAAATATATTGCTTATTGACCATGGAGTCTTAGCTGAGCCCAAGGGCTATGGTAGGCCTACAGATTTCTGTGGCCGTGTTCTGTGCTTAGAAGATCCCAGTCTTCATCCATTTTTTATAAGTTTCCAGGAATTGCCCATTACTCAAGAAGTGGAAATGTCCTAATGAAGCCTTCAAAATATGGTTAAGGATATAAGCCCTTATGGTGAAAGAAAAATACTAAAATTAAGATATGGCTTCCCAAACTGTCTAACTCTTCTATGTGTTTGAAGGATTAGAGACATAGTTTGATTTCCATTAAGGAGCTTTTAGAATTGATCCAGTAGTATTTCCGGCTTGAGAATATGACAATACACTGGATTTCACCCCATGTTCTTCTTATAAATGTGCAACACAGTGTATTTATTTCTTAAAAATAGGCTAATGTTATTTTTTTATCCTCAAAGAATAAAGAACTCAGGTTCTGAAAGAGATGTTTTAGTCTATATAAGTACAAAACATTTTGAAAATGCGATTTTGTAGCTACTAGAATAAAATGACAGATTTTCTAAAGAAATGTTAATCTACTGTCAGCAGCCACATGCTTCCCAAAGATTTTTTTCCTTAAAATGTATTTTATTTCTTTTAAATATATTTTTTCTTGAGCTTTCATACTGTGCTTCCATATTCCAGATGTGTTTTATAAAACACATCACATTGCAGCACAATAGGGTATTTGTTGCAGGCAAAATAGAGCAGAGTTACTGTTTGAATTTTCTTTTTTTTTTTTGTTCTTTGTCATCTGTTTGTTTCTTTGTTTTTGTCTGGAAACAAAATCCTTAGGGGATAAATTTATAAAACAGTGCATTGGACTTAGCAAAAAAACTTAGGTTAAAAGCAAATCTCTCTACGGTGCTCTCACTATGCATCCTTTTAATGCTCTGCAGCAAAAATATTGCAGTATTTTACAGTAGTAGTTCAAACACCTCATGCGTATGTGCTGTTATGGCTTTCTCCAATTATTACATTCTGTAGTATTTGGCATTATTTTCACAAATGTGCGGTACAACATCTTTGAGTTCATGTGTTTGCATGTTTTCCATAACAAGAGAGATTTGGAGTTGTGTGTTCTAACTTCATAGCTGACCACAAGGGATTCAGAAGGAATATACCTAGACAGCAGATTCAGTCATTGAATGTGGGAATGTATAGTGTTGGAAACCAGCAGAGGAAGTTAATTTTAGTCACTTTTGAAATAAATTATTGGACCTGTCTCTTTTTACAAAAAAAAAAAAGTCAGACAGCAATTGTGACTTTAAGGGAGTGCTTTACAGGTGTTATTTCAATAAATTAAAATGTATATATTATATGAATAATTGACATTACTAATTGGACCATATATTCTAATCTGAAATGTAAGAATTATATTGAAAGAGGAAAAGTTGAAGTTATAATAAAAACGACTGCCTTTTAATTTTAATTATATGACACATCATGAAAAAGAAAAGTGAAAAAACCAAAACCCAAAAGCATTCACTTTCATAATCACAGTTCTCTCAGTGACTGTGCAGCATGGATTTTGGTCAATAGAAATGAATGAAAAGCTGCCCATCACTGGAAACAAAACAAAATATATGTATGCATAGGCACTTCTAGTAGAAATATTTACTGAGAGTTAAAGATTATTTACATTAACATATATTTATTAAACAGTGTGAATAGGAGTAAAAAACAAATATATGCAGTAGTACAATTTTAATTTTGTTTTATTATTTCTGTTAAATGTAGCTCAGCCATTAAAAGCCCTTATTTGCATATATTATGTCAGGATTCACAAAGAGTCCTCTGTTTTTCGTGGTGTCCTTGCAGTCTGATTTCTCTTAGTGTTCTGCCATCACTGGTCTGTGCAGGAGAGATCAGAGCCCTAATAATAGATTTTTGACAGGGAGCTCGCCTGCTACCTGCCCTACACAAATCCTCACTGTTCATGTTTTGCTTCATGCAACAAAGCAGACAGAAGGAAAATGCCAAGTGCTGAGTTTGAGGTACAGCCCTGCCATAGCTTGACATTTCAGCAGAATAGCAGTTTATGAGATGCATAATTTTTCATCTGGGACTCAGCTGCCATTTTCATAGAAGCTTGCAGCTCATCGACTGACTGGAAGTAGGGCAAAGGTTTACAGCATAGATCAAGGTCTACATCCTTCCCATAGCTATTTAAAAATAAGTATTATTCTCCAGATAAGGTCAGGGAACCAAGCATATTTTTTCCACTTTTAATATTTTTTTAGCTAATTTCTTTCCCACAAAGAGAACACTTTATACTCTTACCACAGGTGCTGTCTGTAGTTGATTAAAAAATGATCATAATTGATTTCATTCACCAAAAGATTAAATGAGTCTTGGAAAAAGAATGAAAGATGAGTCTTTGCACACAGCTTTTGAACAAAGCTGTGTTTTCTCTTCCTCTTATTTTCAAAAAAGCTATTTCTAAGCTTGAAATGAATGAAAATCTTTACTCTTCAAGTGTAATTGGTTTGTTTTATTATTGTTATAGATTGAATTTAAATTTTCACATTCATGCACACGTACTTGGGAAACAAATGCAGTGTAGGTACATGTAAGTGAGTGTTTAATTTAGAATTACACATCTCTGTGAGCTTCAGTAACAGTTCACCATGTCACAGCCTCATATAGAACAATGGTACAGTACATTGGATTAATTAAAGAATCCTTGCACAGAACTGAATTCTCAGTATGTCAAGATTTCAATTTTATGTTAAATATTTTCTAAAGGCCAGACCCTTAAATCTCAGGGGCTGTACCAAGCAGTGAGCTGTGAATTTAACCATAGGCTAACTGCTAATGATAAGGAAAAGAGTCCAAGTTGAGGCAGCTGTAATACAGTCATTGGATTAGGCTATCAATCACTCGGTTCCCTGAGGAACAGGCAAAGACGACAAAACAGTGAAAAGGGAAATTAGGAAGGGAGGGCATGACTGGAATGAGATTCTTCACCAAATGTATCTGTTAGTTGAATGAATCCTCCAAGCATCAGACAGAAATGTCCAGCTTTGCTCTTAGACTAAAAGCCAAGTATTTGTTCCAAACTCCTAGAAAACCATCAAATCATCATTAACTGTTCTTAGCCTGTGCAGGGTTTTAGAAATGTGATTGGCTATATTCTCCTGTTTTAATAGCCTATAATTAGATTAATCTCTAAATATCTGTTGTTAACACTCTGGACTTACTGTTTATATCAAAGCTCTTATAGAATATCTCCAATTGAAATAAATCATTTCCCAGATGAGTAGGTTTTTTATTAATAAACAGATAACCATTAATCTATCAAGTCTTACTCATGGCTACCAAAGGCATGTGTTGGAAGGTAACAGATAAAGTCATAAGTTCTACTCAGTTATAGTGTGGTAAAAATAAGAGAGAATTAATGTAGCCTAGCTTGCCCAAGCATAGGCAGTTTTAATCTGAATGCAGGTAGATAAAATGGGAAATTGCTTCATATAATGGTATGGATAAACATGATTAAGTGAAGAGTGCTCTTATAGTTAGCAATTTAGACACGTAGTCTGATTAACAAAGAATGGAAATTAATAGAGAAAGTAAAAGAGAAGCCAAAGCATTTTAATGCAGGATGGTGGAACAGGCGCTTGTATTAAACTTGGTTACAGTAATGGAGAGAGGTGAATGTACCACATACAAACTCTGACCTCATGAGGAGGTACAAGTCAGTCAGGAACAGAAAATTTCTCCTTCCACTAATATTAGCAAACTGAACTCTTTGGTGTTATCTTTGTCAGCACAAATTGATCGTCTTTACATGTCTGTCAGGTCTAGGGATGGGATGGGTCTCTTTCTCATATGATCACCTCTTCCAATTTTAAGCAAATGCTCACAAAAAGAAATCTCTCAGAATATTTTTGTGTCATATCTTTTGGAGATTATTGTGTTGAAAACTGATATATTTCTATCATAAATGATTTACTGCAATTCATTTTGGAGGTCATTTAAATATAACCATTTTAAGTATCTTATGAATTATTTATTTGAAAAATACTTAGAATTTGAGTTCTTTTCAGTCTAACACAGGAATTAAAATACTATCAAGAATTTCAAATAGACATTAATCAAAATAATAACAATCAAGAAAAGCACGGATGAAGCCTACTGCTAGATTTGTTTTCCTTTAAGTATCAGCAGCTGTCTCAACCTGATCTTGCTCACCTTTCTCCCCTGATAATCATGATTGAATCAAAATGTCCTTTGAATTCCCAGTGCAACTTGAATGAGGTCTAGAGATTATGGTGGCATGCAATATAATTCTCCAGTCTTTCACACACTTGAAAGGCTACTATACACTACAAAGTGTGCATAAACTGCAGGAACCACATGCTCTATGATATCCCAGTGGCTACTTGTTGACTGAACAGAAGGGTCATGCTGAGTTGCCACTCTATCTCTGGCATTGATGCAAGTTAGAGCTGGTCCTACTTTTCTGCTCCCAGTGTTGCAGGTAATGCAGAAGTACTTTTTTTCTATGGAAGCAGTAATTCTGAGGGGTTAAGTTTATGGTCATGGGCTGGAGCACAAAGAAACTAATTTCAGGTTATAATGTTCAAGTTGGCCTGGATGTCTGCAAAGCTTTGTCGAAGTGTTATGTGCAAGTTGGATTCAAACTTGAGTATACCAAAGCACCCTTAGGTTATGAGGATTAAGGGTGCTTTGGTACAGGAGAGAGGAGAAAGGCCTGACAAAGCTAATAGGGTCCAAATTTCCGTGAAGACACACCAGTATCACAAGCTCTCTGCTACTGACCCTTAATTATCTTTTCTGCTGTTTTGTTATTTTGTACTGGAATTAACAGCAGCATTTGTGATACAGGTGGTACTTAAGAGTGAGCAATGAGACAACCATCTTCTGTGGAAATTATGAACTGTACCTGTCATTTACTCTAAATTCTAATTGTAATTCACCCCAAAATCAAGTATCTGATAGATTTTGTAAACAATTCTGATTAACAGTTGTATCAGCAGTTAAAACCTATGACTACTGACCTGGTATGTCTTTGGCGTGTTATTTTTTCCCACATCTTACTTTGCATATTGATTTGCTGTAGTCATCAAGTGGCATATATTGGTTGTAGAGCCCATCTGTGTTCAATGGTAGACATGGTCTCATTTTACCTAAAGAATAAACATATCTTTACATTTATGAAAAAAGATTGGAATGTATCTAACATCAAAATACGAGCTAACAAATAAACAAAAAAAAGACTTTGTATTCAACATTTGTTAGTATTTAACTTCCTTCTATTCTTTCCTCTCTCTGTGGGACAGCTGTGTTTGCAGGATACACCAACTGTCCGCTGTTTCCTACTGTCAGCCTGGGAATACTACTACTGCTGACAATACACTCCAACCGTATTGCGTGCTAGATCCTCCGTCTGGTTCAATAGCTTTGGTAGCCTCACTGGCTTAGGACTCTGTGAAAATGCTGTTGCTCTCACCATTCTCGCTACCTACAAAATGCTGGATTTGATGTGTTTTAGAATAGGATCAGGAAGTGGCTTGAAGAGAAGGTTTCATGGTTACATGAAACTCTGCTTGCTAAGGTTAATCCAGTTGCAGGATATTTTGATGATCAGATACAGGGGTTTAGGGAAAAAATAAAAAAAGAAATAATCCTTGCAACAACTTTAAAGCCAGGGCACTGCAACACTGTAAGGACATAGGCTGTCGTTGCTGCTATCCTGCTTCTGCATAGGAGTATCCTTTGAAAGTTCTACCACTGGTTAGCCATGATTTATTATGAACTAACCACAGTGAATACATCTTTATTCACCTAAATCCTGCTAACATTCTGTATTTTTTAGCATCCTACTAGAACGATGAATAAATCCTAATACCAAGTTCATGCATAAAATACAGATCACAAAATATAGCAGATTTGTTTAACTGAGTAGATCCTGGGTTTGTATTTCATGGGGTATTACATCATCCCTTGTGAGTTATTGCCAGAAACATTTATAAAAGAATTTCACAACTGTCAGAACATTTTTTTTTGCCTTTCAAAAGAATGCAACTGATATATAGTAGTCAGCTAAGGGATCTGCATTTTAATGTGTCTTTTCAGGCAAGCAAGGCATTGTATAGAATGAGCTATACATATATCCTGCTCACACACAGGATATACAAATGTATCCGACAAAATATTTTAGGAAACCTGCTGTAGTAATTCAGTTTGCTGGTTTATGATCAATTTGCAATTTATATGTTGCCAGGTAATTGCAAATATTTTCCCTATTAACATATATTTTATGACCATCTTTACTAAGTCCTGTTCAAATCCCAAAAGATGCTCATAGTCAGGGTTGAGCCACTATCATTTGGGTTAAGTGGAGCACAGTGTCCTACTCTTTCAGAATAAGAAATCCATTGTGCAGCTGTGGGAGATATATGGAGAGGGTGTTTTTAATGACATGAGAACTGTCCATAAAATGTGTGGTAACACGCCTGATTCAGCACTGAGGGAAGGCTGTGATGAACTTTGGTTACAGGCAGCTCAAAATGAGGAGAAAGCTGTAGGTATTTTTGCAAGCAGGCATGCTGATGAAGACATGGTTAACTGTGTTATGGTTGTGTCTTCTGGCTGTTACATATGTGGCCCGACTGAGCGACCTACTGGTTTTCAAAAGTAGGTATGATTACTCCAGTCCACATTTTGGGTGGGCTGAGCTTACCTTACTGTCTGTTAGTTATTGTTGTGCTTACACTGTTACAGCCACGTCAGCTGCCTGCCTATTGAATACACTAGCTTTGGCAGTACTTTCATGGATTTTGGATCTATGCCAATTTAAAAGCTGCTTAGATTTTAATAGGGGGTACTCAGACAAATCTTCTCATTCTAGGCTCTGATAAATTCTGTGCATCAGGAGCACTTACAGAGAAGGTATTGCCAGACAAAGCTTTTAAGAATCAGTTGCTTTTTCTTCTAAATTGAGCAGCTTCTTCAGAACTTATTGAGGGTGGAATTTGAAGAATTCAGACATCTAAGAGGATCTGGTGGTAACTTATTTTCCCCAAGAAATATTACGAAAATGCCTCCTACGTGGTACAATCTGGTTTATTGAAATAATAGAGAGATAGCTTGCAATNCTCTTCCAACCTGCTGATTATATGATTCTATGATTCTGTGATTCTATGATTCTATCTTTGTTGTACATGAGGACGTATTAGATGATCAGTTATTGGCAGCTATCCAGAAAGGACGTAAACCCAGAAGCAGGAAAGTCACAGGTCTTTCTCCATCTTGTTGGAGGGCATTTTTGGAATGAACTCTTTCCTGCCTGGCTCTTTATTTTTCTTTACAACTCTGAGAATATCCCCACCTTACTGTTAAAGTCAGATAGTGTGGGGTGGTAAACGATTCTTCAAAAACAAATGAAAATTGTCACTCTTGTGGTCTCTTTTCCAAATTTGTGCTTCTACCAGGGCTTTCTTCCATGTCTTTTGCTATTTCTCTCTGTTTCTCATAAATAAGATTCACTGAGCCAAAGTTTTGTGGGGCAGAGAAGGCAGGTAGTACTGGTACTCTCTTCTGCTTATGTTACATGGATTACCTTCCTGAGCTGCCATTCCTACCAGGGCACCTCTGTGTCTCAGAATCATTCCTAGCTTGCCCCAAAGAGGCCACAGATTTGCTAAGACACAGCTGGTGATAGGTACTTACTGTCCAGGATCTCATGGGCATCTGTGAGCAGCCGTGCTAAGCAAGTACAGCCAAAGGTTATCCTGCTGAACTTCAGGCATTTTGCTAGGAGATTGTTAAGCTTCTGCCTCATCCCTGTAAGAAGATGGGCGTTCTCAGAGGTGGTTTTCTTTCTTGCTCCATTGACTGCATGAGAAATTTGAGGTTAGTATATTCCTAATCTAGATGCCACTGTCAAATGCCTAAAATAGTGCATGCCTACATTTTGTGATGGAATTTTGTTGGTTGGGCAAGTAAGTGATTCTTCTTTTTCTGGTGCAGGTGTAGACTTCTGTTTCTGAAAACAGATGTATCTGATTTTAGCCCAGTCCATTTTCTAATCTGATACCACAGGAGAAAGTGATACTTACATGCTTGACTTTAGGATATCTTCCAATCAGTTCATGTAAAGCATCTGGTGTTCTCCTGTGTTTTAATAAGCCCTAATAACAGCATTGCAATCCTTTAATGCTGTTTCTCATATTCCTGTTACAGTAGGTATATGGCACACATTTTCTGATTTAAAAAGCTCAAAAGAAATTTCAGCAATTTAATCTCAGTGTTAGAAAAAGGATCACAGCAGCTGCTATGGTATTTTGTATAGAAACTAGTTTTTGTAAAGACTCATGACATGCTCCCTGGGAGCTGAATATTGACAAGCATGCTCTGGCAAGCAAGATCAGGCTTGGCGAGTTAACACAGCTCAAGTCTCTGCATTGACACTGTAACCCAAGTCTGAGAACTATTATCCTACTCCATTTATTTTAGCTTTATAGGTGATACTGTCCACTTGAATTAGGGATTTCTACTGTATTCTTAATACTGTAACTATGGATTCATATTTGATTTAGGACAATACTTGCAAGGTTGCTTATATTAATATATCTGTGTTTGATGACATCTTCAGTAGTGTATTGTGGGTAGAATCACAAATGGCAGCATAAAACCTTCATGACTTCAAGCCTTTAAAATAGAAGTAAAGATTGATTGTAAAATAATTTCAAAAGCACATTTGTCTTTTATGCTGTAGAACACACCATGTCTTAAAACTGTGAGTTTGTGAAAGCTGTTGATCAAAAGTGAAGCTTGGACATGTATTCATTATGAGATATAATTTAGGAGATTAATTTCTATTTGTGTTCTGTAAGTAAAAAGAAATATCCAAGGTTTTTTTTCTTTCGTAATTGCAAGTGCATCATGTTTATAATGCTTATAGTTTACTTTTTGAATTTCTGAATAAAGAACTTAAGCCTATTTGGGCTTCTAGTAAATTTGGCATATACACTAAATTGATTACCAGATGCATTGTGCAACATATGGCATTGTACAGTCTTTGTGTGCTTCATAGTATTTTCTTAAATTACCAGCATTTGTTTTGATTCCAAAAATGCACTTGTCTCGGCGCTCTAGCGCTTTGGACTTAAATGCTGTCTTTTCAGTGCTGAACAGATGCGCTAGAGTTTCACATGGAACATTTATGCTTTTGTGAGTCTTCCTCTTTGAGCTTTCCATACACAGTATTATGTCACCAATAGCTCATGCAAATAGTATCTCTTTGTTTTCATATGTACATTGATAGCTTAATATAACCTTCAGAATTCCTAATAATTCTGCCTGACCAAGACAAATAGGGAAGCAACCCAGTTTTGCCCAAAGATACTGCCCCTGGATTTAATCAATTCTTTCAGATAAATTTCATTTTAGATTAGAGAAAAACAGGAAGAAAGGAGAACATAATTCCTTTGTAGGTGACAACAATAGTCAACATCAGTACTGTATATTTCTGTGAGCAGCCATATTCCAATGCTTGAGGCTATGGTATGAATAGGCATAAAAGTTCATCCATGAAAATGCACAGAATATGGTGCCCGGGACACCATACTCAGTATGTAGTTTACTTCTAAAAAGAGTCTGCTGGAGTTGATTTACAAAGTATACCTCTAAAAAGAGTATCCTTTAAATTACCAGCAGTTTTAGAGAAAAGGGTAGTCTGACATCCCAAGCAAAGGGGTTTGTGACTGGGGGGCTGGCTGCTGCCTCTTCCGCTCAGGTGCAATTGCTGGGTTCACACACAGATTTCCAGACCTCCCATTGCAACCTTTCTCTTTTGTGAGATAAAAATATTATACCTTTGTATAGCATTTGGTTATCCTCTCCTAGAAGGCACTGCCTAAGTGCCAAATATTGCTGGTATGTGTTTAGCAGCAGCAGTGTGTGCGTTCTGATAAGTATTTTAAAATCAACACTTTGTGGGCCCCTGATTCTCTGTTAATTGGCCTTTGCTTTGATCACTGAAGACCAACAAATGCAGTTTAGGAGTTGTGTTGTTATCACTTTTCTTCAGTGGAAGCTGAGGGGATGACTAAGTACATAAATTAAGTCCCTTACTCATCCTCTGAGCTGCCCTTGTTGGATAACAATTAAAATGATCTGACAGAGCAATGCACTAAATTCCCTCACATCCCTTTATGTTGCTGTGAATACATCAAACAAATGAGTATTTAGGCCTATTAATACTGTTATTTTTTATTAATGCAGAAAGCAGAGTTACGATACAGGTGTATAATTTTATCTTGAAATCAGCATTGAGTTGTGTGGCTGGTCACAAGGAGGGCTGATATCACCCATGCTTTAATTACCAACCCTTGATTATATATCTAGAGCTAGTAAAGGCCTTCACAAATAAGGTTTTTATTTCCTTTATGCCACAAGTAGTTTACACAGCACACACATGCTATTATTTTGCTTTCCATTAAGGTATTAACTCTTCGGCTCACTGTACACTCTCAACCAAAGAAATGGCATGAAACTTCCCATAACTGTGAAAGTTGTTAGGAAAAAAGGAAGAGAAGAGAAAGCCTTTCTTTGAAATTGTCATTCATACACATCCAAGGTCTCGGCTAAAGCCAAGGTATCAACTCTATTGGAGTTGGGGGGGTGGGTGTCCTTTTCTTTTACAGAAGACTGAGTATTGTCATGTAAATTTCATTACAAAATGCCAGTGGGTAAGGAACTAAATATTTAGAAACTTATGTACCTAGTTATAAAACCATAATTATAAGGAAGTGTTGTTGTGTAATGAGTACTGCACATCTGTCATACAGTGTTTTAACATCTACAGTAGTTATTAGCTGAATATTTCCATTATTATCACTCTGTGAGCAACTGCCATTCTTGAAACTGATTGATGTTTAGGAATAAAGCACTTTTATTACATGTTGCCAAATTCCGAGGACCAATCTTATAACCTACAGTGCTTTCAAAGGAGTGATGATACCTCCTGTTTCTGGAACTAATCACATCTGAAGAAAGTGGAAGGGTGAAAACATTTTTTTTTTCTAGAGAACTTTCATTGTATACTATTCCACTACAAAATGATTATAGTGTTTTATCTGCCAAAGGTGACACTAGGGGAAGATAACTTTACAGGAAGAGAGATGTTTGAATGTGGGCAACTAGTGTTGTGCAGTGGCTTGGCTCAAGGCAGTGAATTAATTTGTGGGTTGATGAAACTCTGGTCTCAATTTTTCATTGTCTGGGTACAAAACAGTCTTCTGTCAGGGTGTGATGTTTGCAAAGTCTTCACTAACAATTCATTAGTTTAATTTGTGGGTTTGTCCTCTGCCCAGAAGAGCACACAGATCTGCAATTTCAGGGAAGAAAACCTACATAAAGAAGAAAAGAGTCCCCCCCCAGCAAGTGTTTATCTTCTTAAGGCCACACTGTCTTGCTAGAGACTAGCCAATCTCTAATCATGCTTTGAGAGGTTTTCAAAGAAGGAAAACATTGTACAAAAACATTGCAGACAAGTTAGTTGTAAATATTGCTCAGAGGAGACTGGTAGTTTATGGAGGTTTTGTGCATATTTTGTGCATTATTTAAATTTCTTCATCCTCATCCCTCCTCGGTCCCTTAGAGGTTTATCTATAAAGGCATAGTGCCCTTTGGCTCCATCAGGAACTACATGGAATGGGAGCTTTTTGTGCTTTCCTCCCAAAATAAGGCAGAGAAAGAAACTGGTGCTAATTTAGCACTGGTATGTAATGCAGTGTCTGGACTTGGCTTCCAGGAGAAAGTTCAGATGCTGGCACTAACATGTTTCATGCACCAACATGAAGCTCCCAATGAGTATATTTGTACATTAGAGACCACCTGAAGTTGAAAAACTTCTGCTCCAAAGATCCTTCAGGTTTTCTGTTAAAATAAATAAGGCAAGTCTTAGGAGCTGAGGCATACTCCAAGAAACTGGAGGATAGAGTGTGAACTCAGCTGTTCTCCTGTAACTTACAGTTCGATCATGAGATCAAAAATCATATCTCTTCCAGCCTTCAGTGTGAGCAACTCTAATTTTTGCTCTTGTTCACATGAGTCTCTGTCTGCCCAGATCCTTTTGTGTCAAACTCCAAAATTATCAAGTGAAAGTGTTGAAAGCCCTTATACTTTGCTTCTTTTCCCAACTCTACCCTGTTACCAGCAGCTTGCTTTGCAAATATCTCAGCAGACTCTGGCATGGCCCTTCTTCTTTCCAAATGATGATACAGCCCACCAGCTTATATACACATGCAGATCCCGATGAGCAGTCAGGGTAGGTAGTTTCCATTTATTGCTGGGAGAAAAAAGAAGTGTCAAATAACTTCCTACTCATCCTATGGCAAGCAGATGAGTAGGGCTGTGTGCTTCAACTACCCTAGGTATAGCTATCAGTTCTCCTACTCTTGGTTGTGTGAGCCTTGAGAAACGGGAAGTGTTGAAATAAATGGCTATGATACACTTAGTGTAGAAATAAACATTTATTTTAACACATTGTATGTGATGAGCCATTTATTTTAACACTTTTCACTTGAAGTGTTGAAATAACAGGTTTTATCAGGGGACGTGTCATCCACTGTTTTATGTATATGTGAATATGGAAATATATCTACTGAGTGTGCATGTATATATATGCTCACACAGATTATATGGGTATGTAATAATAATGTGGTAGGTGTGTGTAGACATACACACTGTTGCACAGGAAAATACAGTGTTTCTGCTGAAATTGATTCACTTGTTTCACAAAAAAATGTGTTCCTACCATTGTATTTTTAATATATTTTATGTATTCTATAAACAGACATAAATATATCCTTACATAAATTTGTATATTACTACATAGTAGCAACTGGATTATAATGATAGAATAAAAAGTTAAACAAAATAAAATAGATAAATCTCTCAACAGGATAAGAATGATACTGACTTGTGTAAGGGGAAAAGGAAATACTTCCTCTGTTATTTTTATATAGCAATCTGATCCGATGGGTCTCTTCCAACCTGGTGATTCTGTGATTCTGTAGTCTGCTGTACGTCCATAAGTTCTGCTTCCCTTTCTGTAAAGGGCTTCTTAGACGAGTGGTTATTAAACAGTACAAGGTATGCTTCAGGATTTGTAAATAACCTGAAAAGTTGTTATACTGCATTTTTCAGTAATGGTTTTATTTTTAAATACACTGCAGGAGTACACTACTCTACAGCCAGTTACCACTCTTTCAGTGTGACCTTAGCTATACTAAATTGCCTTTGTATGGTCAGAATTGTATACACACTAAAGTACAGGTGCAGAAATGCAGACACACATATATGTCCTGCTTTCTGGCACCAGAAACATATTGACCATGGTAGTTGTTAAGGAGGTTAAAACCAGCTCAAACAAAGGTAGCACTGCCTATGAGGCTGACAGTGGCAAGGCTGCCTTTGAACAAATCTGTAAGCTTCTGGGTAAGTAACCACCAACACTTTTACTAGACTTTGAGTTAAGCATATCTGCTTCTGTGCCAAAATAAATGGCCAGTAAGACCCCCTGTGTTTTAAAGTGAAATACTCGCATCTTCTCGGGGGAAGAATTGCCTGGCAGAATATGACAGGAACTCATTTGTCCCACTGTGATGGCTGCAACCGTGTTGTCTGGCAACTGTTGGCAATATTTCTTAGATGGTCTGTCCCCTGGCTGTTATGCTGGTCTAATTCACATCTTTTAACTTGTGTTCTGTTGGGAGCATACCTTAGTCATTAGCACTACTTTTATTATTTGATCTTTTCTGTTGTATCATTACTTGTTTTGTTTTGTTAGCACTACCACACTCAGTAAAAGGAAAGTTTTTTCCTGGCCCAGTGGAGGCGTGGAGTGCAAACAGTCCTGCAACAGCACATGGTGCTTAGATCTACTGCACCAGGTCAGGTGGCTCAGACTCTAAGTCATGACAGGGAGCAGGCAGGAAAAAGAAATTCCATACTGAGCCAACTAAACAACACAGAAAGTGCGACTTGAGACAATTTCTAGCTTCAAGTTAAGCTGAAGTGGAAAGCATGAATGCATTTAAATAATGAACATCTGATAAATTGCAATAGAAAAAACTTTGCCAGGTTTCATGCAGATCAGCAGAAGTATTGATTTTTAGTGGATATGTACTTTTCAGTGAAAAAATGGCTGTTAGAAAATGTTTAACCAGCTCTTGCAGCAATCACAAAACAATTTGTATCTGTCCCCTTGATTTTTCCTACTGAAGTACAATATGAGTGAAAATTCCCCCAGGTGTTCCTGGATGAATAATATATACAGATAAGAAAAATTTACTTTTTCGCTCTTCCATTTGTCTGATTCTAATGTTTTTAATTGACAGAAGTCTCCAATGACTGCTAAACATTTATTGAATGAGAACTCATGATTTTATGAACTTTCTGCTGAAAGAGCATAAATAGCCATTAGAAGAAAAAAAAATGGTAAAAAATAATCCTAAAAAGAACACTGATTCTTATCTGTGCTTATGAAAGTTTCACCATTTTTTTTCTGTTTGGGTGTGATTTTTTTTGAAGGAAGCATGAGGCAAAATGATTAATTCTTTCTTCCAGACATAGGTTGGACTCAAACCTATAGGTATTCCAAATATAATCAAATGAAAAATAAAGTTTGAAATAAAAAGGAAAGGGAAAATAATATTATAGAAAACATTAATACCGCATCAGTCTGTCAAAACATAAATATCACAGATAGTCATGATATCCTAACAGAAATAAGTAGGATGCAGCCAGTCAATGTGATTTCAAAACACAGAAATGGCAGCGTGAGATGGAAATTGTTTCGTATGTGCAGATCATTAACTTTATTATACAGTTTTGGGGTAAAGTCTTGGCTTTTCTGTAGTCAGCACAATCTTTGCCGTTTTGGTTGTGTTGGCACATCACCCTTCACAGATTATTGATTAAATTATATACTAGGTAGGCATTGCTTTGAAGATTTAGGGTAGCTGTATTAGACACCTCATAAAATGAATATTTTCTCCAATACTTCATTTGGTAAATGAAGAATTAAATGTTGCACTTGAAGATAGCCTGTACATGAGTAAATAGTACATTATTATTAGTGATTTTGTCATATAACTATTAATGTGTGAGTAGTAATGAACTGAAGGACTGACCAATCTGTGAAATAGATAGGGAACAGTGAAGAGTCTTCACAAGATCTTGAGAACTGTAGGGCTGTGCACCATTAAAACTGTGGCAAGGTCCATCTTGAACTTGTTCTTTGTGCACTTCCTGTATTTTTCAGTGTCCTGAAGATTGTGTCCCCCATTTAGGGGCTTCATAACAACTATGGATAGTCTTTCTTTGTAAACACATGTATTCATTGGGTTTTCTTCTGCATCTAAATGCATTCTCTGGCCATTTTGAAGGATATGCCTGCTACACTGTTTCATTAAACTGCTGCGTTATCGGGTAATTGTTTAAACATAATGCCATAGCACTATCAAAAGGAAAGGTGAGCTAATGGCATTTGCAAATGTCAGGGATTATCTTAACACTTTTATTATAGTTTATAAAAAGTAGGTTCAGGGCATTCCATGGCAATTATTTCCACAGAAATTGGTTATTTAAATAAATTGCTAATTATCTGGATATGACAGTATTGAAAACCCTGCTAATGAGTTACTTGATAAGTGTAGCTTATGGTGGCCACCTACAGGTGGGAGAGAGAAAGAACATATAGAACAATTGCAGTCAGAAGGAGTGCAATGGAAATCAATTGTGTATAACCTGCACACTTCCCCAGACTGTTTGCAAATTTATAGAGAGAGAGTGCATTGATCGCCAGTACTAGGCAACATACACTCTATGCAGAAAACATCTTAAGAAAGAAGTATGTTTTCTGTGTGGCTTTTTTTAATCCCTAAACTTTCTTATCTAGTTATTTTCCACGGCATTGGGTTGATCATCTACATTACCTGAACCTTCGTAGACCAGTTCCCTTATGTAATGCTTTTTCATTCCAGTCTAGTATTTGCTGTCATTGGCTTCTTTTGAATTTGCTTTATTAATCAGGGAGATAACAATGTCAGTTTTCTTCCAAGAATGTATTTACAGTGGGAGGGAGAGTGATGTTTCTTAGGGTTTGGTGGTTTATTTTTTTAACAGCACAGACTTTATCAGTAATTTATTAATCAAAAATAATGTATCAGCTAAATATTCTTTGTAATATTTAGGCTCTGTGGTTTAAATCTGATGTTAAATTTGTAAAGAATTGCACTGTAATATAATAAAATGCAAATAAAAAATGAAATTTACTTTACAATGCACAGAATGTGCGGAATTGCAATCCAAATTATTCTTTATTCCATCTAGTAACCATAGATACAAAAATTTCCTTTTAAATTGTCTACTAACCAAAGATACAAGAGTTTGCTTTCCTTTTAAATCTGTTTCTTTTCTTGATAGAGAGTTCGATAAAGACCATTCAGACTGTTTAAAGATTAAAGCCCAGTACTGTCAGTCCAAATTGATTCACCTCAGTTCTGTTAGCTGTTTTTTAATGGATCTGGATTATCTTTACCTCAAGACCCACTTAAAACTGCTTCAAATAGGTGTTAAAGACTTTAAACTACCACATCGGTGCAATGTATTGCAAGTGAGAATGTAGTCCAGTATTCAAAACTTCTGAGACTTTCTTTTTCTGCATTGGTGGATCACTGGGATCAAGAAGATCTGAATCGTTTCCTCTAGGAATTTCCAAAGCTACTGGGTTGCTTGAAGCTTAATGGCAGGCCTCTCCTTGAAGGAGGTATTCAGTTTGGCTCTCAAGCTTCAATCTAGTGAACATTTTTTATAGGATCGAGTCCTCTGGAGACTCCAAGAACTTACAAAAATCAAAATAAAGCACATGTCTTCTAGCATTGGTAAGAGGTTTTCTACTTCTTAAGGAAAAATAAACAAGCAGACAAATTAATAAGTATTACGACTCATCAGTTTGTCATTATTCTGCTATCTTCAGAGGACAAGGGCAGCTCTATCTACCTGTGCTGATCAGGGAGAGGCATTTGATTGACATGTATTTTGCTTCTCCTTCATGTTACATTTTGCCCATTGGATTTCCTTGACTGCGCTCCCTGTTAGTCAGGAAAAGTCTGACTTAAAAAAAAAAAAAAAACAGAGGAAGAGAGAAAAGCAAAATTCTTTGGTTTAAGGCAATAAAAAGGTCACTTTTGCATCATATAATTATTTGATTGTTTAAATCTTTATATAACAGCATTTGTTCCTTAATTAATGAGAGACTTTAAAGAGTAGTTTTCAACTTAGACTAGCATGTCGTCTCAGGTATTTTTCTGTCTGTCTTCATTTTCCAATCTCAGTCCCCTACTTCAGCTCTGGATAAATGGGCTTTGTTTATTGAATCTCATTATTTGACAGCAAGGTAAATGACAACAACTTCTAGCATCTGGTAGCAGCTGTAATGCTGCTATCAAGAGGGTACCGTATCAGCAGTTTCCCCAGATACGTGTGCTTAACTAGTGGAATTACAGGTCCCAACATGTCAAAGTATGTGGTAGATGCTTATTTTTTAGCACATGAGCTGTCTTTCAAATGCTTTTTGAATTTGGACCTCAGCTTCTTAAATACCACTGGATTTATTAGAAAACGTTCTGCCAATTTTTACTGCTACTTAGTGTACTTTTAAAATTTGGCATTAAATCTCCTTTACTTCAACCTCTTAAAAACTCCTTCTCTACAAATCTCTGTAATAGAATTTATTACTTTCCTGTGGTACTCATATGAAAATGCAAGAAGATAGAGATTCTTGGTCAAAACTGATGCTCATTTGCCTTTTTAAATATTTATTTGCTGCCCTTTTTTTTCCCAGGAGCTTTAGTATTTAGTTGCTTGTATTTTTTTTTTTTTAGTTTTAATCCAGAAGATTGTTTCTCCATTTCACTAGGCAGTAGGATCTCTGTCACAAGTAAATCACATTGTATTACAGAGCAGTAGCTTTTATTACAGAAGGGGAAGCTTCTGAACTGTTCATCAAGAAATGCATGGGAGAATGGCTGCACCCTCTGATGTACGTGTTCTGTATTCTGTAGACTAAAATTAAAAAAATGCTGGGATGACATGATTGTCATTAAAGCCATTTATTTACTCTCATCAGAAGCACTCCTGAAATATTTTTAAATTCATTTTAGTGAATTATAGATGAAGGGAATTTTTTTGCAATCGTACTTATTTATCACTGATTTACTAATCACCAAATGTAAGTAATAACTCCTATTATGAATCTCAAATGTAGCTAGTTCTAAAAAAGTACCAATGTTCCGTAATAAATTCTCATTGCTATCTCTGCTGTGCTTCATCACATCATATGCTTGATTTCTTTGGGCTGAATGAAGGCTTTTCTGATTACTGTTGTGGTGAAACTTTAAATAAACTATTCTTTGCTCCTTTTCTTCTACTGACCATTGTGCAGAAATGGTCATTTAAGTAAGAAGTTGGCTAGTTTAATCAAACTGAAAAAAGGAACCACTATATTCTGGAAGTATTTTTTTGTTGAACTCTTTGCTAAAAGCTGTCATTAATGTCAAGGGTCTACAAGGCTTAAAAACTGATTCAATGCAAACTCTCAGAGTTACACTTGGGTTAGAAGGATATAAACTTTCATGCCTCAAGGCAGATGTCAGTTTTCTACTCAGGCAGATTGGGAAGAAATTTCCCTCTAGTCACATGATTTCAGTTACCAGCATCTGTATCCTTTCACGTTTCTAAACGCTGACTACTCCATCATAGTGAGATTCTGGAGCAGCCGTGTCAGTGCCTGAATGCAATATAGCAAGTCTGATGCTAACCAGTAGCCTCAGTTTCAGACAATGAATATTTGAAGAATTTCATGAACTAGGTTTTTTTAAATGAGATAATTTACAATAGTTTAGGCTGTGTCCTGGTATGTGTGCCCCCCAAAAGGCTTTATAAATGCATCTATGTGAGCAAACAGCATGGTTCCATTTTTTTTTGTCTCAAGTATTTCTCTAAGACTTGACCATCAATTCTGTCAGAATATTTGCTTTTTTTGACACTAGCAGTGTTCCTCTTTCAGAGGATTATTCTGTTCCTTTGAAACACATTACAGTCAATCTAGCTGAAATGATGGCAAATAGCCAGTGTCTAGGGAAGAGTTCCTGTTGAGCTCCAGTCCTTTTCTGTAACCTATCTGGTCGACTGTAGATTCTCTAAGGTAGTTGTGTTGAGATTTCTAAATGTTATTCTAGTTGTGTTGAGATTTCTAAATGTTATTTTAGTTTTCACCAAAACACATGGATAGTGCTTCCTGGGTTGGATTTTCTATTTATGCAAGGTTTATATGCTGAAAACATTCTATCTCTGTGTAGTCTCTTAAACTAGCAAGAAGTAACTGTGTAAAGCTTGTGAGCAATCCTAATACCTAACATGGGCATAGAGTATCATGATGGCAGATGGAGGAGCCTACTTGATCAGATAGAGTCTTCTGGTTTTTTTCTCAGGTGCAGAGATCAGCTGTTGAAGAAGGATGAGATCATAAAATCAGAAAGGTTTGGGTTGGAAGGGACCTTAAAGATCATCCAGTTCCAACCCCCCCTGCCATTGATGCAGCAGAAGCAGTCATTGCCCAAGAAGGTATTTTTGTACTGAATCTAGTGCAGGTGCCAATTAAGACTGCTTAGCCAAGCTTTTGGGTGCAAATGTGTTTAATACTGATGGTTCAGGTTCTCCTGTGAATTCAGTGTTGTCTGCCATGGTTAATGTTAAGGGGTAGTGGTATGTTGCTAAAGGTAATGTGAACTGAAGACAGAGTATTTTTAATGGTTAAGACAAACCAAATTTCAGTTTTCTGTAATGGAAAATTACCTTGAAAAAACAGCTCTGCAACAAAGTGACAGTGCAGCTGTCCTATTAAAAGCAAAACATGACGTGTTTTGTGACCTGCACTTCTGTGGGATCATTCTCCTCATTGACCCTTCAGCTAGGCTGGAGAGGTCATAGCTGATACACAAGCATGACAGAGGCATTTTCTAGAGAGCAGAATGCTGAGGTCTGAGTAAGTCCTTCTTAGAGATCAGTTCAAACTCTGCGTGAGAGGAAGTGTCTCACTGATGGAGACACTGGAGTGAGATACTGGCCTTAGTGAGACCTGGCTGCTTGAGTAAAGCAACTTATCCTTTAATAAATACTTTCTTAGGTTAAAAATTCAGCCAGCAGACTGTAATACTTCTATTTAAAATAGAACAGAGGAAGAATGGCAACACAGCTCGTATGGGATGAAGACGTTGTTTTGTCAGGGAGGTGAGGATGTTTTTTAGGCATCCAAGAAGAGGTGTGGCATTGCAGTGGTTACATGTTTCAGCATGCACTCTTTTCCCACATATCCTAATTGTGATTGCTTCCTCTTGCTTTGTTCATTGCATGTTTTTATTTCTTTATTTCCTTTTGGTTATTTGCTCTTGGAAAAGGTCAAAGCTTTAGAGGTTGTAAAGTATTTCATGTTGTGGTATTTCCCCGAGTTATCCAATACAGTGGGGGAAAAAATGAAAAAACAGTACTAGCACTTCCTTTTGTAGGTTGACAGCCAGCCAGTTTCTCTGGGAACTGTGTCACTCTCTTACATGACTGTATTATTGTCCAACAGTAATGTAAAATTATCCTAAAGTTTCTCTAAATTAAGTAGAAATTTTAGTAATATGGGGGTTATCTAGAGAAATCCCAACTAGCCTAAAACCCGAATAATTTAAAGTGTCAGCTGTCTGTTCTATCCATCCTTTAATGAGCAGCATCTGTATGCATACTTTGAATACTTGCATACTGTCAATAAGATGCAGCCAAATCCAATGCATTACAGACACAATATGTTGAGATTTTACTTATAATTCCTCTAAATGTAACAGGGAGTAGTCTGATTCAACCTTTATATACCTTTTGAAAACACATGCTCCAGTCTTTGAGACACAACCATAAATGGATATACTTTATTCTTTGGAGCTTCAGACTGTAATGCTAATAGTTAAAGGGGTCTTATTTAAAGGATTATCTGAATAGACAAACATCCAAAGGGGAAACATATTAAATAATAAATGAAGTGTCAACTACAGTGAAATGGTGCTTTTAAAGAATTTTTAGTTAGACATAAATAAATGAGATGTTCCCTCTCACTTGGACAATATCTATGTTCAAAAATTCAACTTGATTCTTTACATGGAAACACAGATATCTGTCTGCAGTGTACTGTATGGTAAAATATTGCTTTCTGTCTCAGACACTGTTACTCTTTTTATTTTTTGAACATCAGCAAAAGTGTTCAAGCCAGCTTTACAATGTTTATCTAAATGTTTTTGCAATTATTTTTATTTTAGCAGAATTCATAATACTTTACCACTTTAAACCCACTTGGTTTCAATTTATGAATTAATATAACCTCTGCATCTCCAAATTAGATGCTAGCTCCTAATGTTCTTTACCATAAGGAATGTGCAAATTACATCAGGATGTTTTCTGACATTGCTAACAAAGTGTTCTGGTTTTCCATAGGAAATGCTATTAGGCCCATTGCTCTCCGTGCAGTGTCTGCCATAGCCCGTGCTCTCCCAGGATTTCCCATCTTGGCAACTGGAGGCATTGATTCTGCTGAAAGTGGGCTCCAGTTTCTGCATAGTGGGGCTTCTGTCTTACAGGTACCTTTTCTTTCTTTAAAACATTAAAATTAAGATAGCTGTAGTTAGAGCCATAATGTATCTTCCTTTCAAACATTAGGATAGTGGAGGGGTTGTATCACTGAAAGTAATTTTCATGGTTTTAGCTTCATGCTAGATTTCATTCATTTCGTATGGAGGAGGAGTCACCAAAAGAAGCCTTAGCGTGTCGCATTACTAGTCTGAGTGTGTTATCACTTTTTTTCCTCTGCCCTGTAGGATTTAAACTTTAAATATCACTTCCTTGTCATACAAACAAGGTTGACAGCGAGTTAAGCTTGAGGTATCTGATCTTGCTTTATTTTTGGGTTTTGTCTTCTGCAAAAAGCTCTTTCAAGAGGAGAGCAATTTCAAAGAGCACTACTTTGGTCCCACTGGGAGCAAGTGTAAAGTAACACTTGTTTATCCAGACATTTCTGTCGCTCAAGCATCTTTACTGAAGCAGGAGATGCAAGAGCTACTGGCATTGCAGCCCATTGGATTGGAGTGAGATGTTAGCTTGCACGCAGTAGTTGAGCCTGTTTACATTGCTTAATGGGTCATTTTCAGGTCCTGACCAGACTGGCATAGTTATTTAGTCCCTGTCAGGGATGGAGGAGTTGGTAGCCTGCTGTTGTGGGCACCAGGGAATTGGCTGGCAATCAGCCCCTTACCTAGTCCTCTAGGCATGTCAGGGCACCATTTTTAGAATTGCTGATAAGGAGCAGGTGGTGGTTATGTTATATTATTCTATTACATATTGTTACATTCTGGTAGTTACTCAACCTCTTTATCTGTAGTTGCCATCATAGACAACAGCTGTGGATCCTGTGGATGTCAGCTTTGTGTCACTCCTTTGGAGTGTTTTCATTCCCACGGTTCACTTTGACATTAAAATCAGATTCACTGTGACAATATTTTCTGCACAGCTATGGAGACTGCTGAGATAGTCATTTGTTTGCTGTTTCAGAAAAAAAAATACAGGTCAACTCAATGGTTTAGTTTGGATGGGTTTTTTAGTCCATATCAAAGTTAGCATTTCTGTGATCTGAAGTAGAAGGCTACTGGGTTTTTTTTATAGACTTACTATGTTTTCTGGATTTATAAATATAATTTCTTGGTTGTTTTGGGTTTTTTTAGTTTGAATTGGAATGATTAAAACTCTTCTTTTCCCATCTACAGAAAAAAGATCTACCTTTCTTGCATAATGATCTGAGAGCTTCTTCTGTATAAATACTAAGTAATGGTACAAATTACAGAGCAGCGCTTATCTACAAAATAGTAGGACTGGAAAAGGAATATATTTAGTATTATAGATGCATTTCATTTGTTATAGCAGCAGTTTTGATGGCTTCGTCTGTGATCTACGTGATCTAAACTACACAGAATGATTTTCTGTTCTACTTCTACCATATCTGTTTCTGAATGACTAAAAATGAAGTTTTTAAATGATATTTCTGCCCTTTTCCTTTATATAGTCTCTGTAGCTGTAGAATTTTTTTTCTTTTGTTTTGTTGGTTTGCTCCAACAGTGATGGGAAATCCTGAAATATGATTTAATGCAGACATCTCAGTCAGTGCCCAAGAGAAATAATATTGGATTTACAAAACATTAATTATTGTTTTCTGTTTAGTAATACTCAAGTTCTTTGGAACTGGCTTCCAGAAATTACTCTGTAGTGGTCTTTTGCCCTTTACAGAACAATTTCTCTTTTAAACATGCTTTTCTCAGAGATGGTGAAAAAAACTCTTTTGTTGACCCTAAGCTTCAGCAGTTTAACTTAAATCATCTCTAGAACTGATATTAAACTCCTCTGGATCAAATCTGTCCTCAGTTTGAGTGGCTTATTTCTGTTTCACTAAAGTAGAGAAGTCATTTAAACTAATCTGAGATAAATAGTAGAATCCATTTATCCAAACCAAACAGAAGTTGCTGTGTAGGTAAGGCTCTGAACTAGTTCAATTACATTTATTTAAAAATAAGCCTTTAGTAAACTTCATGCAAGATTGTGAGAACAGGCTATAAGTCTTTCCATCATCTCGGGAAAGGCAAATGAAAGGTAGAGGGAAACGAGTGATCTCTACGGAGAGTCTTACAAGAAATACACTTCACCAGGACTAGCCTGAAACTTTTATTGGCTGTTCAGGCAAGATACATTGTGATAAACAGAAGAAGGCAACCTCATCTTCATAGGTCATCCTTGGAATCTAATTAGGAATATAAGAACCAGTACTGTTGTTTTACTTCTTATAAGGTCATGTAAATAGTGACTAGTATACTTTTCCCTGAATCCCCATCCGTCTCACAAGTCTTTGGTATCAAATGTCCAAGTTGTTACTTCTTCAACAATCAAAACCTCTGCTGTTTATCACAACAGCTTTGACATTCACTTCTGAGTACCAAAGTACAGAGTGAGTAAAGAATCTGAAGGTGGCATTGAATAAAGTGATATGCTGAATGAATCAGTATATTAAGATTCCCTACAAAGCAAGTCCCCCGAGTTAAACAGGTAGAAGCTGAGACTGTACTGGGGGAATTACATGTGTGTTCCATAGCTGCGTATTAAGTATCTCCTTTGGATGCTGTCAGAGATGGTGCTGAATAGATATTTGGAATGATACAATACTGCATATTTTGTGATCTTCATGTTTCCAGACCACAAGGACACCTCATCACTGATCCAGTGGCAGGACACAAGCTGCCCAGGCTTTGATGGTGCTAGAGTGAGCTCTGTACTCAGCTGTGCTGAATAAACAGCAGTAGTCTCAAAAATTGGGAGTGTGTACTGCCACAGCTATCACTGCCCTGCTACACAGAACAGTGTGTGGATGTTTCCTCATTAACAGTGCTTTTAAAAGGCAGGGAATGTCTATTTATCCAGCATTAAATGTGGTCTGATACCACTAAGCAGCACAGGTTGATCCTTCTGTGGAGCTCAGCTAGAGAGTTTGGGAGAGCAGCTCTTGCGTGGCCATTGGTCTTCCTTTCGTTTTGCCCAGACAAGACTCCTGTGTTTTCTTTGCTATGAGGGGGTGATGTTCATGGGCTAAGATAATGAAGGGTTTTGTGTGAGTTGATTTAATTGCAATGTGGCATATCTCTTAGAGAAGAGGTTTATGAATAATAAATGTAGCTCCATTAAAAGCATGATCAAGTTTTCCTCTGAAGCTATTTCACCTACCATCAGTTCTCCATTATTTTTTTTCCAATTGCTTTTATTTTTGAAATGTGGGGATTTATTTTCCATTTACCAAATCATCATACACAGGAGTGCAAGTTTAGAGTCAGGTGGTAAGCCATGTTTTGGTGTGTGCCATAACTTCCTCAAGTGATATTAAGAAAGTATATTAGGAAATGATTTGGGGAGAGAGTTTTCATTATTCAAAGTGTGTTCTGTCTCCTCCTTTAGAAGACAGAGGGCAATATCTTAGTGTCATTACTCACAAAAATGTTGTGTGTAAGAAAATTTTGGAGCAATTATAGAAAACAAAAGGGATCATTGTAGTTGGTAGTAGCTGGGAATAAAATTTTATACAGCAATTTAACTGGTCATTCTTCCACTTAAGGAACTTCAGCAAGAGTCGCAGAAAGAGTCCACATTTTAAGAATTTTTCATTAAAATTGTTGAAATTTTTCAATTGTTCTTCATGTGATTCCACAGCATTATACTTTTTTTGTAGCATACCCAAATCCACCAAAGACTTTCCACTACAGGCATGAAATTAAAAAAAATAACAACTTTATTTATGGAGATAATCCTGCACTCATTGCAGACTAAAAGCTCCAGAAATGTCTGGCTGCATCTTTCTCACGTAATGTTCATATAGGCTTCCACTGAGGCTGAAGTATTTTTATTTTTAGTTTAAGTAAGCTTTTTTTAAAGCCCCAATTGATCAAAATAAGATGTATATCAGATTTTTTTGCATCTTTTACATCATGTATGTGATTTACCATGCCACATTGATGGTTTGTTAGATTTTTGCAAGGCTTTGAAAGAGACACACATTTCTCAAAGTCATCTTGCTGTAGGAAATTAAAAATAGAGATGATTCTTGAAAATTCCAGTGGAAAGAGAAAATGCATTATGGAAAAAGCAATAAAAGTGTAAAAATATTAAAGTAAAAATCACTTCACAGTAGCTCGTATGATTGAATTGTAGATCAATATTGTGTAGTTAATGCATTAGCAGTAGAGCATTAATTTGCAATTACTGCAGGTGATCTGATCGTCTGTGTTCTGTCCATTGACATAAATGACCTTTTGTTGAAAGAGATTCTGTAGTCATTATTTCTAGCAGATGTAACAAAAAAGGTAGAACAAAGGGGTACTTTCTGAAGTGAAAGATGGAGACAACATTATATTCTGGTATGGAATTCTTTTGTTCGTCTTGAATATTGATCATTAATGTGTAAAGGATATGGGTTCCTTTTCATATAAATTTCTTTTCCTACAAAGTATGGAGGTCACACTTGCCCATGCTTGCTCCAGCATGGATATCTGCAAGGCTGCCTACACAGCAACAATTTAAAATCCACTCATATAATGCTGCTTCCCAACAGGGCAGCCTGGAGTTTTGCCCTGAGCCCTGTTTCAGACTCACCTTCACCCTTCACTTACCTCCCACGTGCCATGGACAAGATATAGCACCTCGCAGTTTTGTTCCTCTGGGCACTGTGCTCTTGTCTTTACCATGTCATGTTCAGCCCATGCACAACTGCTTCCTTTGGACCTTGCGCCTCGGAGGCAGAGCCCCATGTTTCTGGGTCTGCCCTATACCCTGCTTTCCTGCACCCACAACAGTTGTGTATGAGACCTCAGAGATCTGAGGAAGAACAAAACCATCCTGGAAGTATGACAGCTCATGACAGGAAAGCAATAGCCATGGGGCTTTTTGCCTGTGCAAGATAAAATCTCCCTCCAACATGGAACACTGTTGTTTTTTATGAGACTACTTGTGGCTATTGTAGCATTTTCAAGGAGCATTCTTGTTGGTAACTCTTTGAAATCAAAGTCTTAAGAGATTCTGGATAGATTGATTATTATTTTTTTCTTCAGCTGGCTTTTTACAGAAGCATTTAGCTGAGGGATTTTTATAACAGCAGGATAACCCTTTGTGTGTGAATAAACAAGCTTTTCCATCACAAAATAGTGAGACTTGAACTATGAGAAAGCATTGTTATTGTATTTGTGCAAATGTGAAGCCCTGTGAGAAACCCTTCTACATAGCATAAAATGCCCTGAATATCAGAAAATAAAAGCAAGGCTCTGAAAATATAATCACTAAAATGGGGGGGGGGGCAATGGGGAGAGAAATGCCATTTCACAAACATGATTGCACATCTTAATGTTTAGATGCTACCATTTTCTCCACCTTAATCTCAAGAAGAAAATGCAACCATAAAAAACCATGAAGTAAATGTATGCTGTAATCTTTTAAATATTTTTCCTCATTTTATTTTTTTTTAATTTTCATTAAGATCTCTGATGCTGTTTCTCTATGTTTTTTATGGCTATACAACTGCAAAGCACCAAACTGGTCAAGTTCCATCTTTTAGGGTTCTTTTAAGACCATCTTGGTGTCTGCTCAACTCAGTGAAGACACTAATATTTGAGTTAAATGAGGGCTAGATGAGGCTAAAAGATCCTCATCCAGGAATTATTGTTTATGCCATTTACCGGTATGGAGTGTGAACAACTAAAAGAGATTGAAATCAAGGGAGTGACAGGGCAGGGTAGTGATGGAGCGGGCCCTGTGCCTTACAATTCCATTTTAAGTTTATACTGGTGATGCTTGGAGAAAAAATTATTTGAATGCAGAGGAAGGACTCAGTCTTTCCTTGTGTCTTATCTCGGCTCTGTGCAAGGAGAATGAAGTTGAGCTGGTGGCTGCAACTCTTAAACAACCATAGGATGCCATCAGTGTGGTAGAGCAAGGCTGAGCTTCTCCTGCCTGAACTTGCCAAGAGCTTATCCTTCCTCTGCCCCCAGCACATCCTTACACCAGTGCATGTGTGGGAACAGAGCCTGAAAGCTTTCCTTTGTGCCAGCCAGAGAGTTCTCCACAGGGGGATGAGCCCAAGAACAGGCATGCTTTGGCACCAGCTGGACACCGTGAAGTTTCTGACACAGGCTGTGGCTCAGTGAGAAGAACAACAAAACCTTTTTGTACAAAAATATCCATGACACAAGTAAATTTAGGTGTCGGAGCTAGTTCTTCTCTCCCCAGTTAAACTGATGAGCAAAGAATAGATTGCTGGATGCAGTGACAGATCACCAATGTTTTACGAGATGAGATTCAAGGGATAACTCTTTAAATCCATCAGCAATTTTAAAGAAAAAAGGCACAACTACTTTTCAGATCTAAGTCATTTGATTGAGATTAATCTAGTCTCATGTAATAATAGCAGTTTTTAAACTGTATTTCCAAAGAAACTCAGTATGTGTTTGAATATTCTTTTGAGTGTCCCCAGTCACATTTGAGCTTTGTGGCTATTTTTAATGAAATTTTCTGGAAGATAGGAAGTATTTTGCTATAAAAAGTTCTGGGAAAACAGAAAAGACAGGGAGAGGTGAGAGTGTACCTGCATCCCTTCATTGGATACGCAAGCACACTATGAGTTCACCTTTATTAGACCTCTGAGAATCCACATGGGATAGTGCTGTTAGGACTATGTCAGCCACAGGAAAATCTTTAATTGGCAGTCACACTTATTAGATGTCAGAGAACCCAACCAGGAGACACAGAGCTGCTGGAAGCCAGGTATCATTAGCTCTATTGCTCACAGAGCCATGCGCCTTAAAAAAGTCTTCAATGGACACGGCGCTGAATGGAATGGCCCTTCACTGCAGAGCTAGAATTTACAGTACATGCAGAAACAAAAGAGTGAACAAAGTGCTGTTTGAACATGTCGACATAAAAATCAAAAGAAAAATGAATCTGAAAGAGAGAGAAGCATTGGGATAGACCTGCTCAAGCAATAAATTCTGATAAACATTTCATTATTTTCTGCTTTTTTTCTTAGTTCAGTGCTAATTACAGAAACTCAGCTGGTTCCCAACTGTCTGTCTGTCTTTGCTAATAAAAAAAGTCATTAGGGGACGGCCACACTTGCTTCATTACAGATGCTTCACCTGGAAATTGCTAATAGACTGAGAATTTTCTGTGAGAACTCCTTTTAACGGAAAACAGAATTTGTCAAACAAAAACAATCTAGAAAGTTTTTTTGTTATAGTTGAGAAAAAAATCATTGTTGATTTTTTATTTTTATCTTCCCCTTTTTAATGAAAAGTTGCAATATTCAAATCAGCGTATTTTAAAGTTATGGACTGAACTCTAAGCTAATAATGCCTTTTATTTTGAACAGTTTTGCAGTAGTTTTACATTTTATTTGGAGCTGCTTAAGGGATTTATCTATTAGCTTTCCTTTATTTCTGCTCATTTCACCAGCTAGTAAATGAGGTCTTTATAGATAGGATTGTTATTTCATAAATTTATAAGAATGAATTCAAGCTCATTCCATAACAATTGCTATTTGTGATTCTTAAAATGGATTATCATGCAAAGTAGGTTTAACTATCACTGAATGGTAATAATCATTTAATAACAATTAGGTCTCAATTGAGCATCAGCTCAAATGCTATCCTACACCAGTCCCTCCCAGCCTCTGCAGAGGATTTGCTTTTGTACCTGGGGAAGCTGAGTTTACTTCTCTTTTCTCTTCTGCCCAAGCATCTACCCTGCTTTCCTGGGACTGGTGACAGCGGAACTTTGAGTTGAGGAGATGTGAAGAATAATTGTTTTGGCAACATGCACTCTCTGTCTCTCCCAAGAATCCACAGTATTGCTTGTCTTTCCAAAACCCAGCACTGCTGCACCTATTTTTAATGTAGATTCACACTGCTGATGTGGATTCATGCTGCTGCTATCTCATGAACAAGCACAGACTGTCCTCCCTATAGATAAAACCACATGGTGTGAATTGACATCAAGTGAGTTTCATTTAAAAGTTTACAAAGTAAAAGCAACATGGAGATGACTCTTCAAAAGAGGCTCAGTTAAGTGTTAAAGAAATTGTGGCAAGTTGTTTTACTCAGCTCAGATTGCTGTCAGATGCAAAGCTAGCTCTGCTGGTAGACAGAGTTCCTTTTGTGTACCAATGTGGAGGTTACTCAGAACTGAATCTGAAAATGTACTTTGTTCCTTGTTGGATATTGAAAATGTAAACAGAAGGAAAGATAAACACAGTGGAAAATGCTGAGTTTCTTTTTTTCATTACTATAATCTTCAATAATTACTTAGGGAATTTCCTGTGTTTTGTTTTAAATTGTATGTGTTGCAACTGCAGGGGACTTGTTTTCCAAAAAGGCAAAACACAAAACATTCACATTTGCAAAGGTCTACCGTCAAAGAAGCTTTTCTTGGAAACATTATCAGTCATAAAAAGAAAATATGCATGTAAGAAATTTTCCTTTTTTTTATCTTAGCAGTTCCATTGATCTTTCAGTCAGAGGCTGTAGCTGGCTGTGAAAGGGAAAAAGGGAGAGCAAGCAGTGGAGGAGACTACACTTGGGGAAGGCACCACGGTCCTAGAGCCCATGTTCGCACAGACATGTGCTGCCATACAGCTCATCTTGGGCTTGGTTCAGCGACAGCTGGATCTTGGTGACCAATCTGTCGATTTTCCCAGTGGTTGAAAAACTATATTTATGCCCAGGAAGGAAGAAGCAATCTGGGAATATGAGCTGTGAGACCTTTTTGAAGTTTTTTCCTGCTACAACACAAGCCCCCTGACACAGCTTGATCTGGCTGGCAAGAGGTCCTTCTTTCCATACAATTTGAATGAAAGAAACAAATAGAGACTGTTTTTCTGAAACTGGCAGTATGTTTAAGAAAGGGTTTAACTTCCTTCAATATCTGAGTTATGTCGCTGGTTTTCTTACTGATATTTATTATTAGGACAGAGATAAGTAAAACAATCCCTGAGGAAATGTGGAAGTGGGTTTTTATCTCAGACATGAAGGACTTGAAGGGTCAGAACTATTTTATTCACATGAATCTCACTCTTCAATGGACACAGCAGCTGCTGCACAAATTCGTACAGGGATGCTGATAAAGGATGAAAGTAATTTTAGCTGAAATAAAATGTGAGAGTACTAGATGGAAAGACTCACAAGAATGAGGGGTTAATCATTGCAGGACTGAACTGAGGTTCCAGAATGGAAAAATTGCTCTTCTGTTTGATTTTGAGAGGTCTGCAGCTTTGAAAATTCTGGGCAGAGGAGGATGTCCCTCAGTAGACGGTTCTCAATAGAGTTCGTTGAAAACTTCTTTGAGGAAATTGTTTTTCATTGACTAATTTAATTTAATCAAAATAGATCTGAGTTCAGGTCCCTGCTGTGTCTGATTGAGAGTGTCCTAGGATGAAGAATGGATTCCCTATGCATTAATGACCTTACTATTATTATATGATTAGGAAATAGTTACTCTGTAACAGAGAAGTTTAAGGATGGAAAAGTTTTCTATTTTAAACTGGTAATCAAAATTCTAAAAATGTGTGTAATTAACACATTGGAAGAAAAAAATATTATTTGGGTGAATAAAATCTTTGTTTCAGTCATTTTACAACATATTTTAGTTTTGACCTTTTCCTTCCAATTAACTTAGATTGCAAACCAGACATTTTCAAGTTAAGTGGAGCCATTGCATTCTGTGTTGTCAAACAGCACATATTGGTAATTCTGAAAATCTTTTCCACACATTTTTCAGAACACAGTTATTTTCAGAAAAGTGTGCTTCTCTAGAACCACACTCACTTCTGAAAAATACGCCTTTCCAAAAATGGAATGAATGAACCAACTCCAGTCCGGTTGATTAGCTCTCAGAAAACAAAATTTTAAAAAACCTGCTAACTTCTCACTAGATGTGTTGTGTTACCTGGTGATATTTAACTTCAACCTACCCAGTCTAAGAATGTTAAGTGGTGTCTACTTTAGAAATATTTTTGGAGGAGCTGGAGGGTACAGGTCCTGAAAATGGGTGGAGTAGGTCTACATCTACCAGGCACAGCTGCTGATGCTGTACCAGCAGCCACAGAACCAGTGAGAGGACTGAAAGATTTCATTTTCCATAGCAGTAGTTATAAAGAGAGAGGTGAGAGCTTTGGGTATTAATAAATGAAATGTGAAGGGATGTTCCACATTTAAAGATAGTTGTAGAGACTCTATATATGGTTGGACTGTTTACACAGGACAGTTGGCTCATCTGATTTCAAAAGTATCTTCCACTTTTTTTAGATCTACGGTACAATGATACCATTTGCTCTAAATTGCTGATTACGAAGCTGTTTCCCACACTCCTCTATGTTCAATACATGTGGAATCATATTTGTTTTCTTAGGAAAGATGATCCCAATCAGCATTTTCATCAGTGTGTGTACCTACTGCATAATGGTCCACTTTGTAGTTCTAAGAATTCACAGAATGCTTTAGTGAGATAAGGAAAGATAAACATTCCTCTAGGGGTGGTTGACAGAGAAAAAAAGAAGTTACCTTAGAGAGCTTTCTCAAAATTCTTGATTTCTTACACTTTTCCCCTGTCAAAAATGTGGGATATAAAGTTGCATCATTATGAGTCCCTTGATGAGTACTAGTTTCCCACTCCTAAACATCCAGTTTAGCTATTTAGATCAAAGATACATTAACTGGCAGGGAAGAACTTAAGGGGAGGAGAAGTACTGTTGAGTATGAATTAATGTGTTCAATAACATTCCTAAAGGATCCCTTACAGTGCTCTTACCCCTGCCATGCCCTGTGATAAGTGGCTAATAGATGCTGGGGAGGCTTTTTGTTACAGCCTGTCTCAGAAGGCTACTGTGACTTCAGCACAAGCCATGTGGCTCTACTTGCTGCCTAACTACTGCATCCTTATTTCTTTACCTGTCGTCCCTGCCTTGATGCTCCCTAAATATCAGCTCAGCTCTGATCAACATCCTGTCAGTGTTATGTTACCCTGTTGTAAAGGTGACCCAAGCTTCTCAGGGGATAGAGCTCTTGCAATCTTGTCTTGGATGGAGAACTTCATCTCCTTTTAACTCATTGTGAACTCCATTACTTACTGCCATTAGCATGTACTTCTGATGAGAATGACACTTTGCCTTGTCTGATGAACTCACTTGAGGGATATAGCACAATAACCAAAGTACTTCATTACTGACATACACATGATATTGGACCACCCAATCATTTTTTAATATGATTTTCTTAAGCCTATGTAAATGGTTGACTACTATGCAGAGCCTGGAGTTGTTAGCATCTTTAAATCTTTCTTCTATGTGTTGCCCCACAAGCGTCACTAGTAAGCCCTCAGCTCATTAAGACTTCAAGTCCAAGACAGAGTAAAAAAGATTAGGTGTTTTCTTTTCTCCACTTTTCAGATAATTCATAGATGTAATATTTGAGTCCTTCAGACTGCTTTCTGAAAGCTGTACTAGACTTAGTACAAGTAGTAGTTCATTAGTTCATGTATATTAGCTCAATTCTAGTGTTTTAAAAAGGCTATCAGCTATTATCCAAATCAGTTTTGCATCTTCATCCAGTATCTGAAGCCTTAATAAGTAAGATCCCATCTGCTAACCTGTATCTCTAGAGTCATTTAAGCAGCTAATGTGAATGAATCAAATCATTCTATCTGTACTGTATCAATATTTGGGAAGCTTTTTCTTACAAAGTTCTTCTTTAAAAACAAAGAATGAATCTTATTTTTTTAAGAGAGTGCACCACATTGCCTGATAATCCACTTCCCCTAATGTTTTTAATCCTACAACCCTCTAGCGAAAGTAATAAATGCTGATAGAAAGGATAATTTAGGCTGCGCTTTTAATGTACTGGTAAGTCAGTGTTCAACTACACATGAGGAGAAGGAACCATCATTATACAGGTGGCCTTTCCACAGACATCAGTATCCTGAAGACTGTAAGTACAGAAACCCATCTCAGAGGAGATTTTAGATGTCTGCTTACCCTCACATCACAGCTCTTGCCACATTACTGTGAGTACTGTGTCAGACAACCAATGCTGTGTGTACTGCTTTTTCCTCTGTAAGTCTGGGGCTGTCTAAATCATGGTGCAGGGGCTAGAAAGCACACATTATCATTTCCATAGGCAAGTGCTATGCAGCATATAGATTCCATAGCCTAGAAAGATCTCCCTTTAGCTGAGGCAATTTTTGTTAGTTGCTTTTCAGAATAAATTTTAAATTGTATATATGCCTTACCCAGATTATAATCATGCTCTTGCCTACTACAATAAAATTAATTTTCTCAAGGGTGTTGATTCATATGAGTACCCAGATGGGCACAAAGAGAATCCTACCTGAAGTATTCTTTTAGTATTTCAGTCTTTTTCCAGCAGAATATTAATCAATAGACACTAATCAAAAAAGAGTCACCACGACTATGCACTGAAAAACAGCTTAGAGTCATTCATAAATGGGTTTTTTTTTAACAAGGTGGATTTATGTCTTCAGTACTTATCAGGAATAAATTTAATAGAGAGAGAAATCTTCTATAAAAAGATGACAAATAATGCTGAAATTGAAACTATGTTGTATTTAAAATCAACACAGCATATATTTAGCTTATAATTTGGGTTTATCAGCAAAAAGATTTTTACTAAGTGAGGTGAATTAATGGAAAATCAAAATTGTTAATCCATTTTTAAAACCTCTCATAGGTAACTCAGCGGAATAATATTTTTTTATGCATTTGGTATGGTAAGAATATTAGAAACTGTGAAGTCAAAGGCCAGTTTCCTTATTGGATGGCATTTTGAGAGCTATTTTATTTAGGCATCCAGTAGTTTAGAACCAAAGCTGAAATAAGTCTTGTCTTCTGGGGAAGCAAGATGGCATTCTGCTAAATGCTAGAATTTTATAATTTGAAGAGGGGGGAAAAAAAGCAAAAAGAAAGCAGCCAGCGAGACCTAAGAATATAAAAGCATTTGAGATCTCAGAAGGCGTTTAAATCAATGCACTGCCACAGTTACAGCACAGATGAAAGAGCCTGCCATCTCAATTGCCAGGAAACTACTTAGAAAATCTTGCTTTGATTTTTTTTTTTTTTCGGCAGTCCGTTACATTACCACTAAACGCAATATATGAGGACATCACTGCTTTGATGTTCTACAGCTACAACAAATGGAAACTATGGAAACTAATATAGTAGAACAGTCAAGCTATGTCAGTTGTGTTTGTATATACACATATACATTCATCAATCTTACTTCTAGACCATGTATCTCTGCCATCCATCTGGCTCCTTACTGTGACTTCTGTCTTCAAAAAAAAGACAAATACTTTATACCCATATTCGGAAGAGAGAAACGTATTTTGGAGGGGTGTAAAAATTAAAATTTTCTCTAAGTTGTCTCCTGCCACAGTTTCGTTGTTGGCAAATGGTTTTAATAGTGCTTTGAGACAATTTCACATAGGAGCATGACTGCTGCCAGACATTACAGCATTTTTGTTCTCACTCATGTAGTCACACCAAGAACACTTGTACAAGGCAACAGGTTATTAAACAGGCTAGATTCTCTGACCTGCTCCAGCCTTTTGCAGTGAACTAGCAGTATCTGAACTTTTTGCTAGTTAAAAGTGGTGTAGGGAAGATCTGATACAAATATGTCTAGATCTACACCTCTTCTTCCACCTCTCCTGAAATCCCTGCTACTGATGGAATAAAAAGAATGCAGATGAGGACTGGTGTTCATTTTTTGTACCTTCTTCTCCACAATCACCTGTCCAGCTGGGATTTCACCATATAACTATGAGTTTATGCGAAAGCTGAAGTCCATGGGGTAAGAGAATGGACTGAGTGATGCCTAAAGAGGAGTGCATTGTATATTCTTTCTAGTGTTACAGAAAATATTTTCTCCTCTGCAACATCCCCCTGTGCAAAACTGCAAGGACAACACTGAATAGGAGTTGCTTTAGTGGTTGATGTGGCTGGAAATGCCTCAGCCACTTTGTACAGGTTCTGCATGGATGGTACAAGTCTTCCACATGGTCCCCTAGGATATGCTGAGGTTTGGACAGGAACCGTATTCATTTATTTTAGAGAGCAAAACAAAAATAAAATGCAATATCTGGATATTTTCCCCATTGCTTCTAGAAATGTAGGCTAAGGACAAAGCCTAAAAGATCTTACACGGACAGAGCTCTCAGTAAAGACTTTAGAAATTGGCATCTCTTTGTCGTATCATGATTCTGCTAAAAGCAACGAGATTTACAATGTTTTATAACTGATATCATAGCACCTGTCACCAATAATGAACTTTTTCTTCAAATTATGTAAATTAAGTGTTTCAAATTGATGTGACTGATCTGTAACAATCATGTAACCTGTAAATTTTTTACACCATAATGTTCTCCTGACAATTTACTCTGGTTCCTCAAATAAGATTTGTAATGGCTCTGGATTCTTTTACAAAGTTAGACTCAGTATTTATGTTTATTTAGTAACGGAGCAGACAGGTCATTTCTTATGCAAGATATCAGCAGGGACCTTTGCATGCCTTTCCCATCATTGCATTTTGCAGAACAGTTTTACTTAGAACCTTAGCCTGTGATTCATTTCACATCCCCGTTCCTCAGTGTGATCATTTGGTGTATTTTTGATTTACCAGCAGCAAAACAGGCATTGTGCCTTTTAGTATCTCAGACATGTCTGTACAGATTAGAATTGTAACCTACAGTTGCAACTTAGTCTGAACAGTTTTAGATTTTGGAATACTGAAAGCACAATGTAATTGATCATACATAGTATGCTGGCCTGCTTGTCTCTTTTGGGATGTAAGGGGCAATCATTGGGCTGGAACAAGGAATCTGAATCTGGGGGAAAGGGGAGGAGGTCAGATGATAAAAATGAAATTGTAGCAATTCTACTGCCAAAGCAGATCCGGGCAATGCGGTAGAACTATGCTTGTGCAAAATTATCTCCATGTATGTTAGTGCAATATGAATAACATATGTTACCTTTCTAAGCAGGAAAAATGTAGCACCTTTCTTTTCTAGACCAAGTTCTAGTCCAGACCTAGAGATAAACATAAACAAGACTGCAGGACCAGCACTTGTTAGCAGGACAGGTAACAGCTGCATTGGCATCTGGACCTCACTTAGTCCCACAAGTTGCTCACAAGGCCCGTGTCTCATCTTCCAGAGAAGTAAAAGCTACTTTCTACCCCAGTGTTTCAGGGGAGAACTTGAGTCAGTGAACACTTGAATGTTAATTTACTCATAAAACGTATTCAGTTGGATTTTTTAGGATCAAGGGATATTAAACAGGTGCCATCTCTTCCATGCAAAGCCCCAGCACTACTGCTTGCCAGAACCTGGGCTGATAAACCATGTGGTCTGCTGGTCTACACTGACTGTTTCTTATACTTGTCCATTGCTATATTTGGTTGGTAAAACCACGATGCTGAGGCAAGAGACTGAGTGAGCAGGGCTGGTCGCAGTTCAGTTTCATGCTGCTGCTCTGATTGGTGTGCAAGGCACGGACAACAGCTGTTACAGCAGCACTCTGCTTGCCTTTATCTCCTGTTAAGTTGGTTTAATAAGACAGTAAATGAGAGGTGGCAGCAACCAAAAGGTAGTTACTTTTTAAATATGGCCATAGCTAGACTGTTTTTCCTGCTTTTTACACCTATAAAATAAGATACCAGCAGAAGACAGAGCTCAACATTTAGCTTTTCAAGGGAAGGGAAGCACTCAGATTCCCAGTGCAAGCAGCAGTAGTGAAGCAAGGGCATTAATGATGTGTGGCGACTGGCTGGCTCAGTTCTTCTGTGACTTTTCCAGATGCATGAGTTTGAGTCTCACCAGGCCTACTGCCCTGCCACTTGTCTTGTGCAGAAAAGAGGGCACAGCATCACTTAAAATGGTGATTCAAAGGCAGCCAGGTATGATGCTAAAAACCTCTCTGTAGTGTAAAAATTGTCATGGTTGATGGGTCAGGGTGACCTTTTATCTTCATTTTGTTCACCACCTTTTAAAATGCAGCAAAGGCTTCTACTCTGATTAATGGAAGATACTGTAAACCTAAAACACAAATCTCACCATCTGATATGTGCAACATTACTAATTTCAAAACTCAGAATGTTTTGAATTTGCCAAAAACATGGTAAAACTATTTCTGTTGGGTTTTTTTGTGTTAAGGTTTGAACCTCTCCTGTTCTTGGAAAGGCTCATCAACATAAGCAGTTGCTTTTGTCACAGTGAAATCAGTGAAAGGCATGTCTTTGTTTAATTATCTGAACCATTAGGCACTATAGTCAAAAGGCTCCTACAGAAGAGCAGGGTCACCTGAAACCACTTGCTAATTTTGTTCCTAAGTCTTTCCACTTTGAGATAATATTTTTCTTTACTTCAGGGATTTACATTTTTCTTAAAAGATTGCATTTTGCCTTTGGTTTTGGAACCTACTTAACTTTTCAGGGATGGCAGACAGTGCACTGCAGATAGACTCACAGGGATCAAATGTTAGCTTTTAGTGTGATATCATCTTCTGCACATTTTTATATTATTGCGGTTCATAATGCTGCACTACAAGATGGAAAACAGTAAAAGCCTCTTTATTTATAGGGTTATTACAGGTATCCTCTAGTGTATCTCATGTGTATACATCCTGTCAAAATATTTCAGGATTTTGACAACAGTGCCTGAACTTGTTTCAAGTGACATGACATGGCTTTTAACTGTATCTTTTTACAGTTTTAGTATTTTTAAGAATACTAAAATAAACTAATAAAAATGTTACCCATGTACTAAAAAAATAGATAATTCTTTGGTGAACAAAAAGGTTTAAATAAGCATCAGTTGAATTTTGCAGTTAAATAACCTGCACAGGAAATTATTATGATGTTCTCTATAATTGCTCTGGGGGAAAAAAAAAAAGAGTCTTGATGTCTATGGAAGGCATAACAGACCTAATTAATGCCCACACTGTTTCTCCAGAGAAACAGATTTTGTCTAATGTAAATGCACTGCATAGAAAATGCTCATATGCTTATTTTATAGTTTGCCTTTCTTTTTTCCTTGTACAGTTGTAGTGTACGGTATCTTACAATGTGATGTGTATCTGTCTTCAGAGTTGCAAGTTGTATTATCATTTCTGAAATGTGAAAAACAATTATATCGCTCCTGTATTTTATGGATGTTGGTGCCAATTATGATCCAAGGTGTGTTTTCATGTCCAAGGATTGTGGATGTGTTTGTGTACGTTCACACATTCATGGTCTAAAATAGGTGGCTATTTCGTTGTTGTGTTCACTGTGTGTGCATGTAAGTGTATATATTTTCAGGAGCATTCTTTTTAGCTTTTAGAATAAAAGCTGAATCAGAGGCTGAAAACACTGACACATCTAGAATTTCAGAGTATTTCCAGGGACTGGCAATTAATGGTACTCAGCCAACCCTGCACCTCGACACTGATGGATGATTACAGTTTAGCTAATGAGAAGGTGTTCTAAGAAGAGTTAGGGATTTTTTTATTCGCTTGTCAGTTTGGTTGGGGATCTCTGTGGGTTTAAATCTGAGTTGATACAAAATGATCCAGAAGAATCCATGTAAATGGTCAGACTTTTCTCTGCTCTCAGTAGTTTTGTGTTTATATGTTAAGCCCTGCAGGTCAGGGTTTATTGCTTTGTATGTTTATAAAACTATACTGCTGTCTGTGTTTCTAAAGTATCTAAAACAAAGTGTCCTAGCCTCCCAATACCACTGGACGGCAAATAGTTGTTAGCAGTAGGGGCTGTTCTGTTCTGTGGCTAGCAGTACTCACCCATATTAATGGGTCAGCTTAATGGGTGCTATTTGCTGAGATGCTTTCTGGGTAGAGCCAGATTCTTCTTAGAGGTATCCAGTGAAAGTATAAAAGACAATGGGCACAAACTGGAACAGAAAATTCCATTTAAATACAAGAAAAAGATTCAGGGAATATTGAACACTGGACCAGGTTCCCCAGAGAGGTTGTGCAAGTGTCTGTCTTTGGAGTTACTCACACAGAATCACAGAGTCATTAGGTTGGAAAAGACTAACGGGATCATCAAACCACAACTGGATACAGTCTTTGATAGCCTCCTCTAGCTGACCCTTCTCTGAGCTGGGAGGTTGGACAAGACAATCTCTAGAAATGACTTGCAACCTCAGCAAGTCTGTGTTTTCATGATTTGTTTGACAGAGACCTAACTGAATATGCCTGTGCTTCCTGAACAGAGCAGTCTGGGGAATTCCATTGTCTGTCTGCAGGCAAAGGTCTGAGCACAGCTGGTGGTTTTGTAAGTGTGCTCGGCATGCTCAGCAGCAGCACCTTGGAAGGTGCACTTGTGACTGGGCATGGAGCCTTCCTTCTGAACAGCCTTCAGATCTGGTCTAAGGGCTGCTATTAGAAAATCTAGACATGACTAATGCTGGTTTTTTTTTCTCCTGAACTGCCGTGGTGGTATCATTACATGAGATTAAGCAGCCAATTAACATCCTGAATTCTTGTGGTGCTTTTCAAGTGAAGTTGCAGGAAGGGTCATCTGATAATCACCAAGTCCAAAGAGCTTGTTAATTCCATATGTTCCTCTGCCAGGATGTTGCTGATAACTGACTTGCATTTTGTAGGTGTGCAGTGCAATCCAGAATCAAGATTTCACTGTTATTGATGACTACTGCACTGGACTGCGAGCTCTTCTTTACCTGAAAAGCATTGAAGAACTTGAAGACTGGAATGGACAGAGTCCTGCAACCATGTGCCACCAGAAGGGAAAACCAGTACCTAGAATTGCTGATCTGATGGGGAAGGTATGTTATTTCATTGCACGCCATTGTGTGCAGTTTCTGCTATTTACCTTGGTTAATTACTGTTGTTGTCACAATTAGTCACCAAGTCTTTTTCCTTTTCAGTATTAACAGATATCTGAATGCAGGTCAAGAAGACAACATTGAAATAACTATGGTATAACATTTTTACTGTAAATATCATCTCTCCACCTGATTCATAATGCCATGTCTTTTTAAAAAGTGTAGGATGTAAAATTACGAATGCTTTGGAACAAGTTCTGGAACTGCTTGTTGTAATGAAATTCATCTCAATTCATATTGATACTAATATTGTGCCAGAAGTTCCTGGCAGTTCTAGACAGGGTGCAACATTCAGGAGACATGAAAGCCCCCAGCACTGGGCCTGACTGGCTGAGACAGCTTGTCACAAACCAGCAATTAGTTGGAACACCAGTCAGGTAGGAGTGGCCCTGCCATCTTCATACCTGAGCAACTCATATCTTCTGTGTGCTGAATCCTAAAACCTCTGCAAGGCAGGGAAGTTCCAGGTGAGGAACAGAGACACTAAATAATTTAATAGATTCTACAAGATCATTTAAACCTAGTAAGGCTATGGTGGAATAGAAATATAAACTATGGTCTCTCTGAAATGCTAACCTCTGGACTACCTTTTCTCTCTGTTCTAGTAGTTCCCTGCTCCAAAAGCATCTTTGGAGATTTTTGCCAGACGCAGTGGGTTGCAGCTGCCCCACTGCTGCTCACCCCTCCACCAGGGCACTGGTTGATCCATGCTGAGAAGCAGGGAGGTGTAACTGGCTTCCTACTGATGCCCTGGCTGCCTGCCGCTGTAAGCAAAATACCTGCACAGCAGGGAGGCTGAGCTTTTGTTTCTGGTTACTAGAGGGGATCACTTTGAAGACTGATTTCAGTTATACATCATGCCTATTGATTATCCTTCCAAAAATCTGATATAACACTGTTGCAAATGTTGTAAAAAGTAAGGAATTACAAAAGAATAGGATTTGGAGCGTCAAACATCTCCAAATCTCTGCTTATCGTTGCTGAGGACTGGACTTGGATTTAGCAGGAGATTAGAGACTCCTATATTGTTGTTGTTCTCTGTGGAGCCCTGTAAATTATTACATTACCTTCCCGGAGAAAAGACAATCCTATTCCTAAAGCTCTGGATAATACGCTGCTTAAAAATAAAACAAGATATAAGCAGTTTCACTTTCATCTACTTATGTTAAGCAGTTAAACCAGGCTCAAAGGGTTCTATCTAAACTTCCTTCTCTTAACACCTGTAAAAACATGCACAGCATTTCCAACTCATGTAACAGAGATCTAAGTAGTAATTCTTTAAAGCTGCATTCAGTGTTCTATCTTTATATTACCTTTGTATTTTACTAAACAGACAACCATTGTCAAAGATGTTTCTCATGTCCTTTTGAATGAGTAAAAAACATTGTAATTCTTAGTCTTTTCTACTTGTCACTACATCAATAATTAACTTAAAAAGGTAGCATGAAAAGATGCTTTAAGGAAGCATTTAATAATTCAAAGGAATCTTAACTTGAAACAGGTCATTTGAAAAACAAAGCCCTCTGTAATCTTGTCTGGCTGGCTCTGTTAGACATTTAAAAGGAACAAGACATACAGAATATAACTGATTGTGTTTCTGATTGCCCTTAGCACTAAATTATATCATTGGATCACTGCTACTAAATAATAACATATTAAGTTAGCCATGCTGCATCATTGATAAGATAGTGATATATTCTAGGCACAGACTCAGAATGGCTTTTCGTCCAGGAATGAACATTCGAGGGAAAAGGGAGAAAAATAATCCAACATGGGTAAAAGGAAATACAATGATAAATGATCCTACTAGGGGCAATCAAATACAAAGGCTTGATATCATTAATATTTATAATACCATAATTAGCAAGACTGTGCCTAAGCAGTGTTATTAGTGTAACTAATTATGTTATCATAAACTAAGTTTGCAGTATTATAGGAATCAGTATTCTTACCTTCATAAATTATTATCAATATTGGATTTCATGTACTTTTGCCTAGTAAATTTAGTTAAGTACTGTAGTTTCATCTAGATTCAAACACAAATATCTAGCTTGCTTGGCAGCAAGTCGTAACACACACTACTGATCCTCTTTCTAAAATAAATTTACTAAAACACACACCCTCACACTCTGTTCAGAAAAAAGAAGATAGCCTGTTGATGTGATTTATAAGTTCTCATCAATAAAAGTAATGTGTAGGAATGTATAAGTTATACATGGAGTAAATGTGACAACCAAAATGTTCCATTATAATTTTAAAAACTTACAAGGAGCTGTCTAAGTTTGTCTTGGTATTACTATGAGATGAAATGCAGTCTCTTCGGTAGGACCTTGTGAGAAGCTAAACAGCTAGTAGTGGTGAACCTTTACATTAAAAAAAAGTGAAGATGCTAATTGTGTTATGTTGTATTTTTGGTGTAGTAGGTGTAAAAATAGAAAGGAATTGTCCTTAATTTTGTTATTAAATCCATATCAATTTCATATAGAATCATAGGCATAAGAAGTTCAGGCAACTAACAGTTTTATGAGAAGGAACTAAGGGGCAAGAATTATTTTCAACAGCGTCAAGAACTACTAGCCTCTACAAATTCATTGAGCTTCTTCCTGTTTTGAACATATTAGACTTAGGGGTGGTCCTATTCCCATCTCAGTATGTTTATAATAATATCTATTTTGATTCACATGTAATATTGAACATCGATGTCCGTATTTATATACAGCAGAACACTGTTCTTTTGATAATTAATTTTCTGTCCTGGTTTCAGCCTCAAGCAGGTGCCACAGAAGAGTGACACAGTAGAGTATTGTCATGAAATATTGTAGCATCTGATGACCAGAGTAAACTAAAAGATAAATATGTTCTTCTAAATCGTACACCTGACATCAAATAGAAGCTGTTTTGCCATGCAGTGACAAACTGAACAGGTATCACTGTCAGTTGTTAAATTTATCACAATCATTTCCTTCCTGAAAAAAAAAAAAAAAGAAAGAGCCCTAAAAATATTGTGTTAAATAGTTTAATATAATAGCCAGTTTAATAGCATGCGTATCAAATTTTGGCTGAAAAAAGAGAATCATGTTGATTAGTACCTGTTCATGCTTCTGCATTAATGAAACTAATGCTTTCATCTGATAATTGCCCGTAACATATGAGAAGCATCATAGTACTGGAAAATATTTTGGAAACTTGAGTGCTGCATTTGTTTTTCACTGTTGCAGAATGCATTTTTGTTAGACCCTAAATTTATCATCTTTGAGACAGCTAGTAGATAGTTTCTGATAGTCTTTTCAGTAGCACTAGCTTTTTCTCTTTTGCTAATGCGGCGGTTGCTGCTGGAGTCAATACTTACCATTGCCCAAGATGTGACGTGTAGTACTACATTGCCTGTAATAGCAGTGAGACTCCTGCTTAGCAATGCTAACCTCAGTCACGGCTTTCAGTCACCGACTGATACTGTTTTCCATAGCTCCACCAATTTTATTCATTTTTTCTTATGCTTGTAGCCTTATTCATAACTGCTCCAAAGACATTCTTAGCACAGATGCTGCATCAGACTCTCGAAGGTGGACAAAACCAGTCTTCTGGGTTTCCCTCCTCATTGCTTTTCTGATGGCTTATTTAGTTTTGTTTTTTTTTCCTGTGGGAGGACCTGACATTTGAAGCTTTGACACAGATGACTCTCATTAATATCACCTCTGAATCACCTTTCCATTAAATGCATGGAATAAAACTTGTCAGCTTGTCTCCGCTATAATCTCAGCTTGCAAATCTCGACACTGAGATGAGAGAATGGCGAGGTAATGATGACACCACACTGCTTCTCACTGACTCCCTTGAGGAAGAACTTTTGTAAACGCACACTTACCTCAGCATGAATTTAGGACTGAGATCAAGTGCATGATGCAATCAGGCAGACAGTTAAGATGTAGAGCATGCTCTTACAACCCAAAGTTATTAGGGTGACTGCATAAGAGAGAGAGAGAGAGCGCACTGGTATTATCTTTTTAATCTAAAATTAACAGAATTATATTTTAGAGTAATGTTCCTGAGTTTCTCAGGAAAATACATGTCCAGGAGTGATAAAGATAACTGTTATCATCGCTATCCAGATAATGTACAGTATTCCCCAGAGATGCAATTTGATCTCCTGTGTGTAGTCACTGTCTCACCTTGTCTGTTTGTTACAGGAATCTTTTATTAGGTGCTTACTGATCTTACTCCAGAGAGCTGAAGTGATTATATCCCAGAAATGCATTGGTGTCAGCTGGTGGTCACAGAAGTGTTATAGGGTTTTTCTGCATAAACATCCACCTAATGTCAGCTATAAAAACCATATTTAATGCAGTGGTCTGTATATATGTGGCAGCCAAACATTAAAAATCTGTCAGTGTATTCAGTTTGTTGGTGTGAGTTTATAGGAAGAAATAAATATATGTGGATATTTCATGCCTTGCTTTCAGCACTAGAAGTTTTGCAAAAGCTGACGTTTGTTAGATCACATCTAAAGATTAAAAAATTAAAAAGAAGGAAAAATAATAATTTAATCAACTTGATTCCAGAAATATCTAAAACACAAAATGGATTTTCATAATAGATCCTCCTCAACTGTTAGGATAGTGCTGTATTGAAAATGTGAAAACTATAGCTGATAAAAATACATTTATAGAAGGTGTTTTTCTACAGTGGACAGATGAGAGAGAATGATCCTAAATGTGCAGTGTATGAACTTCAGTGAAAATTCTGGTCACCTTAAATTTAGCAAGCTGCTGCTTTTGTTCTCTGCATGGACAGACTTCCCATTAAGGCTAAAATACACACTTCTTTCAAAGATCTATGTCTACTGAAAGCTGAGTATTCCGAACAGTAAAAACCTGCTAAATTCTAGCTTGGTTGTAGTAAAATCTAAATAGCCTTTTGTATGGCAGAGAAAAAACCTTGGTGCATGATCAAGATTTCATACAAAATATTAAATTAGGTCTTCTATTAAATAAATAAACAAAATGTGAACTTGCAGCCACGCGATGCGTGCACAAAGCTTTGGCTGCCTTCAGATTCTTTGAGGTCTCTGATTGTCTTCACTGAGCAGAGACTTTCACCCTTCAGTTTTGGAAGTGCTCCTTGTTGTTCAGGAAGGCAAGTTTGTCCCATATGGTAAAGAACTGTCCCCTTTGTTTATAGGACAGCTTAAAGAAGACAGAGCAAACAGTATGAGGGGGGTAATAATTTTAGGCTGTTTGATCTTTTTTCCCATTGGCAAAGGTTCGCACCTGAAATACGGCTCTCAGCCAGAGAGAGCCTCTTACGTGTAAGCTAGAATTGATCAAGAAACCTCTTGGTTTAGGATATTAGGGGAACTGTGCATCAGCACACTCAGGGGCCATTACCACATGTGCTTGTTGAATTGACAAAAAACAAGGCTCTACTGTAATATATATGAATCAGTGTCTGCTGGCAGATGAGCAAGTAAGTCCTGTTCTCATGTTCCCGCCTCTTGCTCTTTCACCTCCTCCTCTGAAGTGATGAAGAGTCTCCACAGGCATGGCTCCAGGTAGAAGTCTGACAGTCCCTCTGTGGAGCATCACCAGTAGCATTTTCGGGAGTGCTAGCAGATCAGACCTCTGCACCCCAGTGCACAAGTCACACCTGCCAGGATTGCTACTGTTAGTGAACCTCCCAGTGCTTGCAACCTGAACGCAATCTCTAGTCTGGCCAATTTGTAGAAAAAAAAGACCTCTCTAACATGATATTTTTTTCCTAACTGGTCTATTATGGAAGTTTATGTTCTGATTATCTACAATGCTGTTTCTCATGGAGACTGCAGGTTGTTAAATAAAATGTATCTTCACTAAAGGTGAAGCCATTTGCAGTAGAAATGGATAAAACAAAAGGAACTAAGATTATTAAAGTGCATTTAAAGTAGCTTAATCTTTGTGAGTTTTAAATGTACTGTATGTTAAATTTGCTTCCAGCACTGAGTTTAAAGTTTCCTATTCACAGCCAGTAAATGTGACTATTAAGAAACAAGGTATTCACGTTAACTCCTTGGCTGTTGCTGTTTTAGTGCCTTCACTGCTGGCAACAGACATCAAGCCAGGAAAATCCAACTCCTGATGCAAAAGGATTAAAAAAAAAATCCAGGCACTGCCAAAAATACATAATTCTTTTTTTTGTACTCTGCAGTTTGTTTTACTTAGGGAAACGGCCTGGTCATACCCTGCAGCATGCATTCGTTACAGTGATCTTTGACTGGCAGATGCAGAGTAATAAGATGCATATTTTAGTGCTTATTATAATACCCTGTCCAAAAACAACTTGACAAATTTGTGATTTCGACAGTATCTCATTTTGCTGGCTGCAGTGCTCTGTGATTGCCTGGTCCACGTGGCTTCCAGATTATGCATACCACCAATACTGCTCATTAAAATGGCCACAGTTCACCAGTTTCGGTAGCTTGGAACGAACTTGGAATGAATTATTATACAACAAAGAGGCTGCTGTCATGCAGAACAAAAGACAAGCAAAAGAGAGCTTTGGCTTAATGAGGCTAAGTGAGTGTCTCCCCTGCATCACCATCTACTTGACGGCCTTTGAGCATGGATTTTTTTCTCCACAGGCCAAAACCTTTGGTCTATTATTTTGTGTTTATGCACCTTGAGGCTAATATACATTTTAATATGCTGCACATGGAGAAAAAAATCAGCCATTGGATTAGAACATGTGCACTCCCTGTTAAGTTAATGACAGCCAAACATAGAGATAAATTTAGGTTTTCATATTTAATTATAGCACAGCGCAGTACGTTTAGCAAGGATAAATTGCACTATTATTATGCTTCATTTTTTTTGACATCTTTTCATATTAACCATGTGCACTTACCCCCACTTTGTCCCCAGTGTCACACATAATGTCCCCATGCATCATCCTTCTCTAACACCATTAATTTTTTATTCTGTACAGTTATATATGTATCATTGCATTTGTTACTTAGGGTTAGCTTTCTAGTTGGTTAAAACTGTTCAAAACAGTCCTTGTGTTAGGTGATCTACATAAGCAATAAGGACAGGAAAGACATAAAAAGAACTGCCCTGCATAGCCAGACATGGCTTCTCATGTCTGCTCCCAGATCAGGGGTTCCCAGCCCTTCGCTCCACAATGTGTGCTGTCAGTGGCTGCAGAGGGGTGGCCCTGTTCTCAAGCAACTGAATTAGAAAAGCCAGAGAAATAATGCATGGAAGGTTAACAAAAGAGTTCTACAGAATGTCCTAGTTGGATGATATTAACATGAACAATGGTGGTGTTAATATAAAATATCTCTGCTTAGAAGAATTTAACATTGATTTATTGTATAGGGACTAAAACAGAGCTAATGTTACTAGATGGTATGTGCTGTTTGTTGGGGCTCTGTACATGCGTTACTTCTGTCAGAGCTATTGCTCCAAGAATAGCAAAGGAATTAGACCAGACATCAACCTTGTAGAAGACAACATGAAATTAAACACAGAGGCAAGCTGGCATGCAATTCAGCCTTTGCATATCCTTTTCAAGTTTAAATGGGACTATTTGACAATTTCTGTGCTGCCGTGAATTTGATGGTGATGTTGGGCTATTTGTTACTACTTGAGAGCTTTAGATTTGTTTCAGCTCTGGGCTGAGCTATTCAGGTAGCTGTGGTTTGTGAAAAATACGTTTGCATGCTTCACAAAATTAAGGAAATACTGCTATTTTCCAAAGTGGATTAGAGTAGGTAATAACCCATAGGAAGAAGATTTTCCTCCTCCTGCTGTGTGTATAAGCAAGTAGAAGATATTATGCTACAGGCCTTTTCCTAGATTATTCCTTATTGGATAGTTGTTTCATGACAAAAGACACTGTGGCTTGATGACCAGAGGGTCATGACAGGAATAATAATCACCATATGAAAGGGTGTCTGAATCTTGGTGATAAAGCATTCCTCATCGCAATCAGTCAGCACTTGCCAGTGCAAGAATTTTCCTCAATAGCAGAGATCAGCTTTTTCATATTCATTGAGAGCAAATAGGTCTCCCTCACCTCTCTCCCTCTCCCCTCTCCCTCTCCCCCCTCCAACCTTCAGTTCTGTACCAGTTTTTACTGCCAAAGAGATTTTTCTTTGTCAGGTGAAACTCAGAGTTCGGGGGTGTTTAGGACACTGCAGCATCCACAGGATTGGTATTATTGCTTAGCCTTATTCTTTGTGTCTTTACTGAGTAAAGCCCTGGTCAGTAGTGACTGACAGCTAGTAGTGACTGATAGACAGTTCAGCCACTAGAAAATGTGCCAGCAATTAATTTATGTGTGCAAAACTCTTCTCCCAGATTTTATAAGTGCAGATTTTGATGCAAATTGCATCCGTGAAGGCAAGGTTGTGCCTTTCAAAATGTAAGCTGTAATTACTAGACTGAGAAGCTGATGATATGAAATTCTTCCTCTAGAATCTACCCCTCATGAGAGAAGTCATTTATTAACAATATTGTGTGTTTCTAAGACATACTTCTAATCATCTTTTTAGTTATTAAGCACTGCTAAAATGCTTGATATTATATGAGATGTAGTCTTGTGTAGTAGCAGACTATATCATACAGATAGATACACAGATGGCTTAGGAACATTTATGCAATCAAAAAAAGTCTCTTCTGTATCTGCAGGTAGTTATTATTAGTAAAATTTGTTTTTATTTATGTGTTCCCTTTTTGCTTATGGTGCAAGTCACAGATGTACTTACTGATGTGCGTGGAAAGACTTGGCTTCTGTAAAAATCTTTGTCCCTAAGAAATCTGTTTACTTGGATAGCAAGGTAGAAAGGATGTGCAAAACAAAGTCTTCTGTGGTACTGGTCATAGACAGCAGACTAAGTATTTGTTTTTCAGCCCGTTTTCAAGAATTCTGTTGTTCTTTTGCTAGTTTTGAGAATAATTTTAAATACGTATCTCTTAATTCTCTTAGGAACAGATTTGGACCTTAAGCACAGCCCTAAGTGTAGTGACAGGAACAAATGTACAAAAAATACAGCAGGAGTGATTTATGAAGGGAGGCTAAACAAGTTAAGACTCTTAAGTGTCCATATATCCCTCCTTAATGATGCGTGTAAATGTAAGAGGTAGAGAACTCAGTGGTCTACAAATACTTGAAGTTTGCAATCAGTTGAGAGAAGGGAATTTTATGATGCAGAGTGAGAACTCAAACAATACTGATGAGTTGAATTGAGGGGGTGGGGGGAAGGGGGTGTTCCAAAATAATTATCCAGATTGGAAGGAAAGGTTTTTTGTAGAAATGATGGAGGTTTCATGCTGGGTTGCTGAGATTAAAGATAAGGGGGACTTTTAAAACTTGAATGCATGAAGTCTAACAGAAGTACTTCTGGGAGAAATTTTGGGTTACCAGGAGTATGTTGGTAAAAGCTGGCCTCTTCTCCCAAGTGACAGGGGACAGGACAAGAGGAATGGCCTCAAGCTCCGCCAGGGGAGATTTAGGCTAGAGATTAGGAGGAAGTTTTTTACTGAAAGCGTCATTGGGCATTGGAATAGGCTGCCCAGGGAGGTGGTTGATTCACCTTCCCTTGAGGTGTTTAAGGCAAAGGTAGACGAGGTCCTGAGGGACATGGTTTAGTGTTTGATAGGAATGGTTGGACTCAGTGATCCAATGGGTCTCTTCCAACCTGATGATTCTATGATTCTATGATTCTGTGTTCTGGACTTCTCCTGTCTGATTTGCACAAGCTTGCATATTAAGCTACACATTAGGGGCTATCCTTAGAAGCCACTGCATCCTAACAAGGTGTTTAAATAGTGACTCAGTATAGCTACTGAAGTTAACAGCATCTAATAATATGCAATTAATTAAAATGTCTTTTTGCTTAAAGATCAAGATCATACTTATGGAATGTGATTATGTCCTTTCCCACCTATTTTTTTTTATTGTTATAAAAAACCTCTGAAGGTTTTTCTCTAATCTTGTGTGGTCTTGACCCAACCACATGGCTGCCTCAGGGGTCAGAGTGGCACTTCTTGAGTTTTTAAGGGCAAATAGATTAAAAATGTCTTTTTGTTTCATTGCCCATTAGTCATACATTGGCACAGGGCAACTACCTCCAGTAACTGATGGAGCTGTTGGGCACACCATTTCTACATGTAGGAGTTGAGAAAAGAGATTTCTGCACTTTGCTGACCTATTCATGCTGTACAGAATTCATTAAGGCCCCAGAACTGTGTTTGGGTTGTTCCAGGAAACAATTACAGCCAGCCTGTAATCTGCTGCTCCGCAGCACATTGGGGCCCGGTAATGGTTTGAAGGGGTCTGGCAGGAATTTTATTGATTTCTTGGGATCTCATTCAGGCTGATTGCACTTGGGTACTCTGATGGCTGATGTTTAAGAACACCTACCCTAGCTGTTATTAAGAAGGTGGGTCTAATCCTCACATAGGTAAGACCTTGTTTGCCCTTCGTTCAACTCAGCAGACAAGTTTTAATGAAACAGCTCCCTACAATTTTTTATGCCACATCTCTGGTTTTGATTGCCACATTTGGAACTATCCAGTGTAAGTCAGTCACTGTGTAACCCATATTTTGGTCAGGATATGTCATATCATATATCTATTCTTTCATAAATCATTTAATCTCTTTCCTATTTGACTGCTTGGAATAATTAATACACTTTTTTCCTATTACTATGTTGTACTTCTTCCAAGTTGCTGATTTATTTATACATAAAAGCTATAGAATACCTTGGGTTTTTACATAGTATGTCTCTCTTCATGAGAATCCCAGAAGCGTATCAGTGAAAGAGTACATTCTTTTTAGACCGCTTAAGACAAGATCTTGCAGTTGAGCTTAAAGTAGTTGAATTCTAGAACCTATCGACTATAATTTTATTTACTTACACTACCCATCATTACAGCATAGAGCACTATATACTAGATGCTATTATTACTTATAATTTCCTGAATAGTTGTGTTCTCATTTAAGACGCCAAAAGCTGTCTTTCCCAATTCCAGATGAAAAGTCTAATCCAGACTCTCCAGCAGTTTTTCGCTGCCTTTACTGATCCTTCTTTCAAATGCAGAACACTGATGACACTTTGAAATGTCCATTTCAAAAATTCCCATTTGTAAATTGAAAACCAGAAGACTCCCTATAAACCCACAAAGCTCTGTAAGCACAAATATATCTACATTTTCTCTTACTAAAAAAGTATGACTAAGCTGTAAACGGTTTACATGCCATTTACATTAGGAGAAATTATATTCTGAAACCTCTAAAACATACCCGTTGAAGCAGAAGCAACAAGAAATCCTTTGGTGATCATAGAATGAGTGTTCCTTTTGTAATCAACATTTATAAAAGAGCACTCAGAAGGAGTGAGCATGGTATCTCAGAGCTGATGTTCTGAGTGGTATAGAGCAGGGCTATTTCATGCCTCATGCTATAAAACTCCTCTCTCCTTTCACAACAAATTCCTAATCATTTATTTAATAGACTGTAGCCATTTTGTTAGGAACTTTGTCATAACTTGGGTTTTGACCTTCAGTGCCTGGTCTGTGGACTTCAGTGCTTGCTCCTGGGTTTGGGATTTAATTCCCAGTATACAGCAGATGGAGGGGAGACAGTGTTTGCATTTTTCCATAGGACTTAATTTATTTCCCTGTTGTTTATCATTTAATTATTTTTGTCTATATAGTGTGTGAATTGTTAGCAAAATTATTTATAAGAACATTTGAGTGATGAACGTGCAGTCTGAAAATGTTGAAATTCTGCCTCTTTGCCTCCATTTAAAAAAAGCATTTCCTTCCCATCCAATCTGTGCCTTTAGTTTTCTAGTTCCAAAATGGCAGTTCGAGAGAGGATGGCTGTGTGAAATCATGACCATTATTTTGACTGTATTAATACTGTTTCATAATTCAGTACACATGGGGAATATAATTTTTAGTGCGGAATTGAGCATATATTTTGCAGTGGAGTCTTGACACGGTCTATTTTAAGCATCCAATTTAACTGTCCAAATACCATCCCCAGTTTGTCCATGGAGAGAGGTCTCAATTTAAAGTATCTGACTGACCAAATTGCCCTTACAAGTTTCCAGCACAAGGAGTGAAGTTCCTGACTGTTGACGAAGGGAGACAGGACATCCGATGATCGTCAGCAAGTCCCAATTTTATTAAGAGTGGTGCTTAGTTAAATACAGTCAATAATGAGGTTCATACATATTGCAAAAGCTGAGCTCCTAATTGGTCAGTGAACTAAAGTGTGCAAAATATAAACAACCCGTCCCCCCAGGTGCAGCTGGGTGCTGTGAGATTCACTCCCTATGCATTCTTCCCGCCAAAGCTCTAACCAGGGTCTCATGCCTCCCTAGGCACCAAGGACACTGTTTCCCTAACGAGGCCTCTAGCTTATCAGTGTCCTTTCTGCAGAAGCCATTCCTGAATAAGGCCTAAGCTCCCAACACCTGACCATAAACATTGATGTCAGTTATCAAGATATTGGAACAGTTGAAAGTGACACACTCAAAGTGGAATTGATTTGCCTCCAGATGTGGTTTAAGACCTTACAGATATCTGAGGCATCTCTGCTGGTCTGGATCTTGAAGCATGACACTTAATACCTGTGTTAAGGCAGATGAAGGTTCTCCTGCCCAGATGCTTAATGGGCTTCAGATATGGAAAGCCTGACAAGCAGAAACACAGTCATAAAAAGATGCAGAAAGCAGTTTACAAAAGCATATGGCCTCTGAACCAGGGAGACTCCCTAAAAGGAGCTAAGTGTCTAAATGAAATACTGATGAGGCTTACTGCCCCTAGGAGTGGGGAGGTCAGACTGAAGTGGTTGAGGCATTCACCCAAAATGTTATCTAATGCTTTTGAGCTTTTTGAAAAAGTATTTGCAGCTATATGTATGTGCATGCATAGGCAAGAAGTGTTTTGTTATATTTGTGTTTCTCAACTGTTCTGCAGATATATCCTGAAACTCCAGGAAGGGTCCCTCTTGCTGTACTCAGGAGTGCAGGAAAGACCAGAGGGCTCCAAAACCTTGGGTTCCACAGCTGATGTGACCACCTCATGTGGTCACTCTGCCCCAAAATATTGTCAGCCACAGAGATCGTTCCTGGAAGTTTGTTTTAGAACCCAGAACTAAGAACTGACCAGCCACATTTAAGCCCATCTATATTAAAGATGAGTAAGTCTCTGCTGTTAGATCCTATCCCAACTGGCTGTTCATTTAGATAGTGGCGTTAGATCAGGATACAACAAATGATTCTTGAGAAGTATCTAGGTATATTGAATATTCGCTTCCACATCTCTAGTGGAATACTCAGTGAAAATTAATTTTAAATTCATTCAAGGCCAGCTTTGTACTTTTAGCCAGGATATACTTTGTTTCTGCTGTGAATGGGACTGTGTTGCAACATTACTTTCTTTCAGTTTCGATCACTGAGACTACAGTGTTACCAGGCCAACACACAATAATTCTATAATGCAATAGCACTGAAAACTCAGAGACTTAAGAATTAGCTAGACACTAGTGGATACATCAAAATCTCAGCTCATAACCTTAGTCAACTCTTCCTGCCTCAGTCCCATAAGGGTACTTTAATTTTCTTCTTGTCTTGCAGCTCATAAATATGCTTCTCTTCACAACACACACCATATGCTGTTGGAAAAGGCTGTAAAATTTTATAGATATATTTGAGGGTATTATAGAAGTATAATAAAGTAAAAATAATGCAAAGAAATAGAAAATATAGAACAACTGTATTAAAATATTAGGCTGGGATAGTTTTATTGCATTTGGGTTCTACTTGATTTTTACAGTCATGAAGGGATAGAATTCCTTTTTAAAGTTAAGAAAAATAAGATTTTTTTAGTTTACAGTACTGGCAAGCATTTGCTTAAACACCTAAGTAATTTCACTACCTTGCTAAAGACAACTTGGTTTTAGATCAATCAGTACAAAACTGATTTCTAATGTTTGCCTTTTGAGAATACTTCACTTGGTTTTAGGGAAATATTTCTAGTTCAGAGATTAAAGGTTTTATTCATACAAGTTGACATCTTAAGTAATTAGCATTACAATGAAAGTAATAGCACAATAATGGTGATGACAAAATTACAGATACTTTGTTTATTTCTGAAATCAATTTCAACCCCAACGTGGCCCCTTTCTCTGTAAACCTGGCACAGAAAGCAACATAATTGGTGTCAGTAGTGTTTCCCTTTTCTTCCTGTTCAGAAGTGAATAATATACCAGTCATCTCAAAGGTGAAGATGGACAGTAGGAAAGTCTGCTGACTTGGGTAGCATACATTCTCCTAGGCAGAAGTTTCTACAACTCAGAATTTTCATTCCAGCTTGTTGGGGTTTTTTTCGCTCCAAAATCAAATGGAGTCTTAGACATTTGAACTTTTCCCATGGGAAGAATCTCTCTGAAATAGTTACAAAGAAGTTCAGAATATTTCAGGGTTTTCTCATCTACAATTGGTCCAGAGTGACCGTTGCTGGCTTGCCCTCCGTGGCCCTCCTCCTACCCTCTGCCCATCTTGCTTCATGAGTCCAGGCCTAGGGGAAGCTGTGTATGAGCCTCCCTGAACCATGAACCCTGCTGTGGTGAAGCTTGGTAACCCTCACAGCTGGGTCTTGACCACTGCATGTAATGTCTGCTGCAAAAGAAGCAGGCTGGCAATGAAAATTTTATGTTGTGATGTCTGCCTGGGCTTAAGTTCTGGAGGAATTTTTGAAAGGTAGTATGTAGGCTAGTGTTATGCACTGGAACCAAGCTGCTAGTTGTGAAGTGAGCTCAGCCAAAAAGTTCAACTTCATTTGGGCCCCTGATGGCTTTTACACGCATAAGAACAGTAAGACTTTAAAAAAGGCAACTGTAAATTTTAATCTATTATAGCTGATGGTGTCTTAAGTTATTCTTCACCCCTTCATCACAGCAATCAGAAGCTTCAGGTAAAGGCTGAAACTTGCTTTGTGCTGTCTTGCTACAGGGGTATGTTCTTTCCCCCAACTTATAAAAAAATAAGTCTTTTAAGAAACAAAGAATACTGCATGAAACTCAGAGCGTCTGTATCTGGTTTTCACGGGGGATGCTTGAAAGGAATTAGACTGTTTTCCAGGGGAAACTTATGGCACACTGCTTGCATATAAATTAACAACAATGAAAGTGGTAAATTAAAATTGTGACATCAATTTCATTTTTAGCTCTGCTTTGCATTTATATAGAAGGATTTATTATTACTGTGATTTACCTTCTACTGAGAAGTAAAAGAAAGGCAAGTATGAAGTAGCAGCAGTTGTAATTATCTCTTGGAAAACTTTGGTTTGCAGGAAAGGCTGCAGCATGTCTGTTCAGAAACCGAAGTTGCTGTGAGTATGTCAGGCCATCCTCCCTCCATTTTCTAGGCTGGATTCCCAGCATTTTCTGATATGGCAGTTCAGCTGTAAGGTTCAGCACACATTGAAGGAAAGATCAATCTTCAATCTCAGATGAAGCATGACCTCCTGTATGGCCTCCACTTTTTCTTTTCTTTTTTCCGGCTCCTTGCATATGCTGGCAATGAGGAGTGTTGGTGGCACAGAAGCCCTAGATGGGACATCCCAGCACAGAATAGCAAAAAAGCTCTTGGCTCTTCATCACCAATGATCCTTTGTATCTTACATGCTAGCTTAAATCCCAGAGAAAAGCTATTCTTCATGACTCCATACACTCCTTGTGCTTGCCTGAGTTTCAGCAGAATTCTTTTTGTAATACTACTGTGTAATGTGAATGAGTTGGCTTAGGAGCATGTCCACAGCTGTGGAACAAGCTCCTACAGGGCCTAAGACTCAGTCAGTGCTTTTGCCTTTCATCCTGAGAGTAGCAGGCCCTTTTCCAACTTGACCTTCTCTATGCAGAAGTGTATCTATGTTGCTACTTGCTTTTCTTTTTTACAGGAAGGAAATAATTAAAATCTTACCAAAACAAACCAGCCTGTCCCGTAGACAGAGAATGAGAATGAGAGGGCAGGTGAGCAATGCAAGTAGAGTTCATTAGCTAACAGACGCTGCTGGGATATTTTAATGATGAAGGTAGCGTAAAACCTTTGCAGGGGGAGACAACACTATGAAACAGATGTCCATTTTATCTCTTTTCTTTTGTCTTCTGAAACAGAAGCGCAGAGACACTGAGAAGCAGGCTCAAGAAACCTAATTGAATACTGAAAGGAAATTAAAATTAGTTCCCATTTCTGTTGCCCAGTCTGTTTCAGTGCATATTCAGTTTACATTGTTTTCAGGGGAAAAAAAGTAAGATATTATAACCAGAATTCTCGAGGTATTTCTCATTCTTGGAGAGAGGAACTAGGTGACTGGACTAGTCTTTAGATATGGTCCATGCTCCCAGTATTATCGTTATGACCTGCCAAGTATTTGGCATATCTCAGATCAGATTCATTGTTATAAAAAGGAGTCGATGATTGCCCAGATCCACTTATTTCTTTTGGGGAAATGTTTAAAAACTGGGAATTAAAGTTTTCCTAAGGGGAAAACCAATTGATAGCTAATTATATTAAATAAGCTGAGATCCTGTGGAAGAAATCATCAACACTTCTTTTTAAAGCTGTGATTTCATTTGGAAAGGAAAGTTAAATCAAAATATTATGATTTTATGATCTGTCTGTAATAGTATCAGTATCAGTGTCACTATTACCAATGAAAATGCTGAAAAGAAAACTTTATAGAATCCCGAGGTTGGTTTTCTTCCTAATTAACACTACAGCAGCGTTTTTCAGAGTGTCAAAGGAATCCTGTATGGTGTAAAGTAGCTGTAGAAGAGAGAAATAATTTGTTTTAAGGACACACCTGGTATGGGGGCTTTCTTTAAGACTGGGTTGAAGATACATCTTATACTTTGGCTCATGCTATAACGTTGTTTATTCGCTTGGTATTTAAAGCCGTATTTGTACGTCTGCTATTTTTGAAAAAAAAAAGACAAAAGAGGTGTCCTTAAATATTAATAAATGCAGTGATATCTGTGATAAATAACTCCGCACTATGACATGCTTTTTACACTTATACATTAAATGTTGTAACTCTAATTCCAGAAAGTCCACAATTAAAGAGAGTAGTGTTTATTGAAATTAGTTGGATATTACACTGTTTTGCTTCATTCTACCTGGGCAATGACAGCTATTTTTGATAGTTTCCTACAGAGGTTTAGGTTTCCTACCTAACCTCAGAAAGGAGAGAGATGTCTGTACTTTTAAATTAAATGTGCCTGGGAATATTCCTAGGTACTTAGGCCAGCTGGCGCCCAGCAGCCTGTGCTGACGATCAGAAGCTGTTAGTCTCCAAAGCAGGTTGGCTGCAGGCAGGCTGCCTGCTGGGAATGGCTTCTGGAGCATGCTGACTTCCAAAACCTCTCCAGGAATTGCCTGGGACACTGATAGTCAGCAAAGGCCAAAAGCAGGTAAAAAAAATGTTGTAATGATTTGTTAGGACAGATGCCATCCTTGATCCCAGGAACATTCCCAGACACCAATTTGCTACTGTGGAGATAGACTGAGTGTCTTGCAAAAGACTAAAAAAAAAAAAAAAGGTGGTGGGAGAAGAAAAAATGAAAGCAATGTTTGTGGTAGTATGTGACCAGGGATGAGAGATGGACAGATGGACATAAAAGCAAACTATATGGGATGTTAGTGAAAATTGTATTGGGAAAAAGAGCTCTGTCAGCCTGAGGCTCCAAAATCAATAAAACTGATGAATATTTTTAGAAATTTCTTTTCTCCAGAAAGATCTTCTATCCAAACTATAATTGAATGTAATGTAGTATAAAATAAATGTGTGACTAATATATATATTTTTGTATGGTGTGGGTAAAATGTGTGTGTGTGTACATGTATTATCCAAGTATGGACTGTCTAAAAAAATCATAGCTCGCTGTCTTTCCAAATGTTATAAAACAGCTAAACTATGTGTCCATTGCATCCTAATGGATGAATTCAGTTTGCAGGTGGGACGGAGCTGCAGTGATTCAAATCAGACCACTCAGAAGTTATGTTTACATTAAGAAGTAGTGCAGACAAATAGACATGGAGTTGTTGGAAGAAATGCTTGGTGCTTCAAACTGGTGTCTACACAATATGCATTGCAGTGTATTTTGTGGTGTAGCTCTAGTCTGGTCTCATAGGCTAAATGCCCATTAACAGCTGGAGCTCATTCTAGGTGTGCTTCTGAAGCACACATTCAGATCTCACATTCAGGTTTCATTTCACCCAAAATAAAATCCAGTTTGTGCTCTGTGAGACTGCTCTACCATAAGAACCTTAAGTGCAGTGTGTGGGGATAGTCAGGAGATCTAAACGAAAACACTAATGTAGAGGCAGCATTAGAACAGCTCATGCAGCAGCATTACAGCAATGCAGAGCTAATGTGCACAATTAGAGAGAAAGCCAAGGACAGCCATCACTGGAACAGAGACAGAAGCCATTAACCACCCAGAAAAGAAAATGTTTGCATAGACAAGGAAAAATTTTGTGCAAATATAAGTGCATTAGCACAAAGCAGAGGAGAAAAATCTACTAGTAATTGTCATGCATATGGGATTCTTTGCATTGGCAAGAAAGTTATTTTGCCAAAGCTTGCTTACAATAGCAAAAAGAAAAAAAAACCACATCAGGAAAACAAACTGACTCAGAAAATGTAATTTTGCACATATCTGGCTTTGATATGCTACAGAAGAGTAAACACAAACTTTTGGTACTGTTTGCACAAGCATGAACTTTAACTTTAAACTAAGTGCAGTAGCACAAAAGCAGAGAAGAGGGTGAATGCCAGCTGGACAGTTGAACACCAGTAAATGCTAGATAACGGAATTTATTGGCATTTTGTGACAACCTAAAACTGCTGACAAAAAAGTACAGCATAATATTGCACAATAGAACAATCAAAATACCAGAAGGGTAATGTATTACATTACAGGGAAACTGTCAGCCTCTGGCCTGGACAGGCGCACACTCTCCTGGGTGGAAAACGGGTTGGATGGCCGGGCCCAGAGAGTGGTGGTAAATGGAGTTTACTCCAGCTGGAGGCCAGTTACAAGTGGGGTTCCCCAGGGCTCAGTGCTGGGTCCAGCCCTGTTCAGTGTCTTCATCAATGACCTGGATGAAGGCATTGAGT
>WAAB01001147.1:27411-73077 GCA_013389865.1 Piaya cayana | reverse complement strand
GTTGGACTCGATGATCCAGTGGGTCTCTTCCAACCTGGTGATTCTATGATTCTATATCACCAAGAAATGGTGAACAAATTGAAATACTGCAATACATGGATAACACACAAGTACTCTGCTTTTAATTTAATCAAGTGAATAAATAAAGCATGTGACTAAACTGGGACAAACAGTTCATTAAAAAGTTACATACCAAAAGTGAAATAACTTAGCTCAAATAGGTAGGAAGCCATACCGCCACATAGCAGAGTATCTACATGGCTTTTAAAAGGTCTGGGATGTCTTCTAGGCAGGAGAGAGCTGGAAATGGATATAGTGATGCAGCCAGGAGAACACTTGCTTAATAGAATGTCCTCTGCACTCACAGAAAAAGCAATAAGGCAAGTCAAAGTAAAAAGGGCATAAGTCTTGTCATGGAGGTTCTTCAGAGCCACAGGTCAGATGGGCAGCAAGCCCGCTGTAGAGAAGATGGGAAGCTGTACATATGCAGAATCTTCTAGCAATTTAGCAAGCATTATACAGACATGCAGGTGGTAATATACTTTCCATCTTAAAAGAGTAAAAATACTTTCAGTTTCTGGCACAATAGTTATATTTGTAAGTGTATTAGATATAAGAATTAAAATAACTACCTCAATACCTTTTGAGCATCCATTAGGGCAAATACAGGTGGAAGGAAATGCAATTTGAGATCAAACCTGAGGTAGAAGAATGCAATAATTATCAGCAAGAACTAGTGGGGCTGGCTGGGATTTCTGCCATAGCTGTATAGACACAGAAAGAGAACAGCAAAAACTGTAGCTGATCATGATTGCATTCTCATCTATCTGCTTGAAATGACCAAGGCAATAAATCTAAAATGAAATAAAATGAGATGAAATTGCATTTGACTCCTGGAGCACTGGGATAATTGCTGACCTCCCAAAGGCTATTACCCAGCTCTAAAAAGTAAAAACCATTCAGGATAGACCCACACCTGAAAATGGGGTAAATCAGCTTGGAGATTAGTGGGATTCATAAGCCATCTCACAATACTTTTCCACGATTCTCAGATCTGTGCAGTCTCCCGAGGTGGTCACTAAACAGAACCATGCTATGAATACAATTGATGTAATCCACTAGAGTCTTCTCATATGTAAATGAGCTGTACAAAATACCCCACAGTGCAACATTGCAGCATGTAAATGCTGAGGCCATTATATCGCACAAAGCACAGTGTAGGAGGCCCTACTGTTTTGTGTGAGGCCTATGTACGTAGAACACAACTCCTCCAAAAAGGCTTCTACATCCACCAGCAGAGTGCTGAAGCAGGCCAGCTGGGACATACTAGAGTAATGTGTGCTTTCAGTCCTTGTATTGTAAGGGAAGGAAACTATATGAATGCGAAGTGACCGTCAATTATTAGGAAGCATAATGCAAAGTCAGAATTAGCACTTTCTCAGTAACCACAAAGGAATACTGCTAAACCTACAGTGACATGAATTGCTTAATGTCTGGAAAGGGATTGAAATGTACATCCATGACTCCTTGTATAGGCTGCTGTACACAAAGACAGGACAACTGAACAAGAATGTGAGATTCTCAAAATAAAAGAGATAGATAAATTGAGGAGATGTAATGTAATGTATTGTTTAAGCCAGGTGTCTGTTAGTTTGAGTCAGGGGCTACAAAAGAACCGTGTTTGTACAAGGCAAAAAAAATAGTGTCAGCTCGTGCCCTTCGAACTTCTTCCTTGACTGTATGAGCTGGGAGAAGTCCTACCATCTCCTAGAGTACTGTGCCCCTACAAGTAAGTAGAACTGTACAATACGTTCAACTTATAGCGCTCAGATCACTGAGCAGAAATACCATTGAGCACCTGTCAAAGCTATTTTGGGACAGAATCTTCCATTTGAAAGGCTGACTGTGTGCTGGGGAGGATTGAGCTGTGGAGGTAGGTGTGTTTACCCCTGGTGAAACGTAGGCCTAAGAGAAAGGAGAGACATAAAAACTCATTACATTCTTAACAGACTTTAAAGAAAAGTAGAACGAAGGACTTGATTTCAAACTATAAATCTCCGAACCTAACCTTTGCTATATTAGTGAGACTTCTGTGGCTTGACAGTCATTTTGCAGCAATTGCTGCAGATGGCGTGAGCAAGATCAGGCAATCTGGCAGCTCCACTACCAAACTGTGCTTGGAGACAGTGGAGCCTGGGCTATTTCTTGTTCAGTCATGCAGATAACTTGAAATAAAAACCTAGTCCACTTTTCATCACAGCTATCACTACCATTGCCTTGCAGCAACTCTAATGGCAAAGCTGAGTCAAGAACTGAAATTGCAATTTTTATTTTTTTAAAAAAGCAAAGAGGAAGAAATCCTCCAGTGGAAAAATGGTTCTCACAGAAAGTACTCAGGATAGCCTGGTGCCATACTGATGTCAGGACACACATATGCCTTGGTGTCTGCTGCCTTGGGAAGCGTTATGACTAATAATAGGGAAAGGAATAACAAAAAGAATAGAAATCAAAGGGCAATTCTATGATCAGCAGGCTAACAACCACCAAGAAATATGACCCAGAACTCTGCCTAGATCAACCCTTTTCCTCAAGATAAATCATAAAATTGAGTGCAAGCCACCTACTTTGAAGGGACCCTGTAATTTGTCTAAAGCAGGAGTGGGCGAGTGTGTTTTACAGCCTCACCCCAAATGTCTGTTTTGTATGAGCAGGAGGCTAAGGTATGGATAAAGAGGCATTTGTTTCACCAGGACTTGATCAGTGGGATGGAAAAACAAAAACTAATTAACACGCCATTGACAAACTTTGTAGCTGACTTGCTAAACTCCACAGCTCTGCAACACTTGTGTGACAGGCAGTCTCTTTGAAACAAATGCCTGCCTAAGCTTTCAAGTTCCACTTTGGACAGTATTGAAGATGACAGAGTATTCCTCCTAACCCAAGTTGCCAAGAAAGTTGAGTTAGAATTTTCTTTTTTCAGCAGTAATTACTAAGCTCTGTATGTGCTGTTTCCCGAGTTAAGAATGGAGAGCAATTATAGTAATTTTTAATAATGCTATCTCGGCTAATTGTAACTGAGGGATGTCACTACAACAAGTTTGTACATTTATGTGCAGGAAATTTAGAGACCTGTGCTTCAAAATGCGATCAAAGGGAAGTGATCTGGAAGAAGGATTAAAGGCTAGAGTGAGGTGCACTCTCTCATTTCTGAAGTCTGAGTGCAGAAAAATGTTTTTCTAAGCCTGCACGTAGCCTGAAATGGTGATCGAGAGCACGAGGTACTCCATCAGTCAGTTGCTGTCATAGCATCCAGCTGCCTGGGGTGGCATGGGGGAAGTGGGGGTTCTGAGGGGGATGCTGCAGATTCCTGGGCCAGCCTGGCCAGCCATCATTCTGTTGCTCCCCATCACAGCCTTGCTACTTCTCCTTCCCCCTGCCTGGTCAGCAAGTACTCCAGCTCTGCAGCATTTCCAGCAGCCACAGGGCACAAGAGGGAAACTCTGGTCGCTCTCCAGCCAAATCATGTGCCACTTAGGTATCTGAACTGGCTTTGTGTTATGGTTATCCATGAAGCCTGTGTGGCTAAACTGCATTTTGCTACCATGCCTCATCTCCCTGCCCATCCCGCTACAAGCGCACACTTGACAGGAACAGGTTGGTCTTGCTCTGGTGCCCTGGCTCATTGAAGCAGTCTGCACACAGGAGGAGTGTATATTTGGGAACAGACTTGCTGCTAATACAGGAACACTCACTGCATCTTCTCTAGAGGCAGGAAATAGTTCCAGCCTTCCTAAGGAGAAGCAGTAAATCTGTCCTGGGTAGTGACTGCTCCTACCTTTGTAAGCCACTCAGACTGAAGCTCTCCTAGGAGTTTTATCCATCAGAATACACAGCACCTCTATAATATATGGAGAAAAAGAAGTCAGGCAGACAGACCACATGGATTATCTATAATAATATAAATGATGTCATCTGTGACCTTTCTAGTAGCAGCACTGCTGTAGACAGCATTAATGTAGAGAAGCTGCACTAAGTAGAAAATTTTGTTTCCCTTTCTGTCTTGTGGTCAAAATGGCTATAGATTAATTTTTTTTTTAGATTTAGATTGAATTATCATAAATCTCTAGCATAACTTTAACCAGATTGATTATGTTAAGACATAAAAATTATTTTGTTTTTACAATTTAAATTATTAGATTTAAAAATATGACAGCTTTCTGAGTAGCAGAGCTCTGTAGGGCTTGTGTGGTCACCCATCCATGAAGAGTTATGTTACCTGGAACAATATGGGTGCAGGGCAGCTGAAGACATGACAATTTTTTCAAACAACACAAAAAGAGGTGCATGCTGTGGGCTCAATTTTTATCTTCCATTGGGCACCTGTAACTCCTGTGATGCAGTCAGGTGGAACCATATGTGTGCACATTCAAGTAGAGTGGGTTGATTGTGGTCAGTCAGCAAGACATGATCCCAGTTCCCCAGTCACTGCACAGAGGCTTAACCTTAGTCACTGTAACTACTTCCATGTTTAAAGATCAGCCACACATAAAAGCTCGTAAGATCAGGACAGGAGTTTCTCTGAAGTATAAATTATATTGTTTGTTGTGCTATGCCAATCCTTTTGACCTGCAAAATAGCCCGATGAGTACACAGGGCAATGTGATATGAAAAGGGAGGGTTTATTTATCTCCATTGTTTATCTGTAAGGATCACGTAGCCTGTGAAAAAGTGGATGACCTGTTGAAGCAATATGCAATTGTGGTGGTGTTTTATAGCAGAGGGCAAGCTGAATGCATATACTCACAAGCCTAGTTGTGCATACAAATCAGTGAACTCTTATAGTAACAAGATGAGCGGAACTCATTTTAAAGCTATTATAGTAATTTAAAACAAGATAGTTTAAAAAAATAGTGATGTATGCCTGTGCTGTATTCCTAATGATTTGCATGTTAGATTTCTAAAAATCAAATTCTTCTTCTGATTGACTTGAGTGAAAATCAAATCAAATTAACATTTTAGAGTATATGACCATTGTAATGTCATCTTCAGAATATAATTATACTTTAGATATTATACTTTAGTTGTTATAAAGACAGATAAATATGGAAGAGAGGCGCTGTGGAGGACTTGGAAGCTTGATTCTAATGAGGACTTTTCTGCTTATCTACATTAGACTTTTTTATATTATCTGCTACTTTGGTATCTACACATTGACATGTCCTTGTTTCTAGATGGTGATATAGGAAGCATTTATATCAGTTTAGTGAAGGTATCACTTTTCTAATACATTATCGATATTTTATTCATAAGATAAGTTTGATATAATATTAATTTTAAATAGTTTAGCAACTATTTATTTCTTTTCAGATCAGTTTAGAAGTTTTAATAACTTCAAATGATCAAAATTCTTCATCATCACATTCTTTCAGTGGACTATTCCAATTTTGCCATCTGGCTATATTCTTATGATTTATTTAATGTCATATATTATGTGTTGATTTGTCACATTTTCCAAACAGTTGGAAGTCCTTAATCAAACCAGAATACCCAAACTCTTCATAGAAAAGCATTCGGCATTTTCTCATTCTACCTCTTGCCAACTACATTGTGAGGTTTGTCTATCTAGGGGTGGAAGCACTTACTATTAATACCAGAACTACTTGTGTTATGAGTCTTAGCATGAAATGTAGTGAGTTTAGATTATTGAGCTGATGATAAAAATGATTGTATTATTGAGTTTGAAGACTCTAAAAGGCTATGGTAGGTTCCTTGGTCATAACTGCAAGAGCTGGCTAGTGCTCATTTGTCTGCACTGAATATTTTACATTTAAATTAGGATTGTGTGAAGCAGAGATGAAGGGATTACTTTGAGTGAGAAATGAATGAGGGAAAGCATTGTAGTCTGTGCAGAAGGAGGATAAGTACTGTAGTTCATCTGCTGTAAGAGATGGATTACAATGAATCTGAAGTGGAAGAAGGTTTGCTTAGGAATGATTAGCATATGTTGGCATTTAAGTAATCTATTAGTATAATAATATATGTGTAGTTATGTGGTGTGTAATCTACCAGGGGAAAGAGGAGTTTATTTCCAGATATATTGAAATGATATACTGTTTATAATATAGGCAAGTCAGTAAAAAACCTGGAGCTTCTATGCAAAAGAACCCCCCATCAAAACAACAATCAAAACAATAAACTGCAAAGGTTCCAGCAGACGGAAAAAAGTATGCTTTTACCCATTGTGCTAAGTTTAGTTTAACTGTTAGCAAAACATGTTTGATAGCAAATTTGCAGCTAAAACACATATAGCAATGGTGAAAACGTCTTTTGTTTGCACACAGTGCTGGCAGTGTGGATTTTAGTAAATATACTCAAAGCCTCATAGAGTGGCTTCCAAAATCTTGGTTTCTTCCAGAAGCTGGAATATCTGGTTGCTGATTGTCTTCTCTGCCTCATCTCCCATTCCCCTGAGAGCACAAATTTGATGAGTGTGACTGATTAGACTGATTTTTTTTTAATACAGTCGTGATGCATACATAGCTTTCTATGTCTGAGTGCTGCAGGGTGTCTAGAGCTGTATTTCCGCCAGAGCAATGCTGGAAGGGAGTGTGTTATAGCTAAGGAGGATGTACATAGCATGCATTTTGCCTCATCCTGCCCACAGGGTGTATTTGTTGTGTCTGTGTGGTAGTATCAGGTTGTGAAAGGAGCTTTTGAACAGGTTCACATGGGTCATGTAAGCAGTTTAAATGCAGCTTCACAAGGCTTCACAGTTACGGAAACAAGACTAGGCTGCTCCTGGTACCTGACTCGCCTTATTTAGTGCAATGGAATTAGCAGATTCAGCTTAATAGGTATCCACTCATCTTGCCAGGTCAGCAGCATCTGTGATAGACAGGTCAGTTGGCAACCACTAATGTAACCATAGCAGCAAAGATATTCATACTTTCTTATAGTTGTAAGAAAAGACTTACTTTCCCCTCTAAATCATCTAGCTAGTACCTCTGAAACTTCTTTGAAAGGATCCAGGAAACAGCCACTAGGTACTGCCAGAGGTCAATCTCCTCAGCACACGTACACCAGAAAAGGATGGTTAAATCCAAAGAAACAAATTATTTTAGCATTGCTCAGAATAGATCAGTTGCCTGCCAGCTTGGAGGAGAGAGTGGGTAAAAGTATCTAGCAATGGCATTTTTTCATACTATCAGGTGATATGATAATTGGTATAAGTGCATAAGCTGAGTGTATGGATCTATATACACTATGCTATATAGATACACACGAAAATGTGAATACAGGGCTGATATATTTTTGCTTCCATACCAGTAGAAGTACAAAGTTTTTTCCAGTACTAATGTTCAACAGATACTGATCCACATTGTCTAAATTCAAGTGAATACAGTTACATCTGCTTGCCTATCAGATATTTGTTAATAGACGTTCTGCTGACATCTTTGTTACGCTGCTGTTTAGATGACAGAAATTCATCTGCGTAAATGGATGGAAAGTCCTTTCCTCACATGTCCAACAAACTGGAGACAAAGTGCCTGTCAATGTTTTAATTTCTTTTGCATGTTCTGGTTAGAGAGAGAGAGAGAAGAATGCTTTCACTCCACAGTGTCATGAATATGGTAATCTATGGAAATCACAGAAAGCAGGTACTTAAGTTAAGCGCACACTGTACTACAGGAATCCCTGATGAATTCAAGTCTCTTCTGTTTAGAGAAGATGTTGTTGTCTATTAAGTGACAGACTGCCAGATGTTCATGAAGTAGCACAGTAATATGTATCAGTATACTTCTTTTCTTCACCCCAGAAGGTAACATTTTCTTTATCATCTATGTCATCTTGGCTTTTGATTGTAAATGTCTAAGCTTGCTTCAAATATTAACTCCTTTTTGTTTTATTGATGAATATTTCATGACTTCAGTGCATTTGTAGAATGTAAGTTTTTTGCAGCACTATAGTAAGCCTATAATCCTAAAATCTTTTCCTTCACTCAATATATATAAGCTGGTAAAAACCAAACATTTGAAGTAGAATATGAAGAATAATTTGTCCGTGATTTTAAGCTAGTAAAGAAATTTTTTACAGTGTTAGAAAAATAATGAAACAAGAAATAATTGTTATTTTAAATAATGGTTTTATCTGCACACTCAATAATACAAGCATATATCTCATGGTGAGGTCACAGCAATATGCTTTCCTAGAACACACATTAATGTTCCGTTTAGTCTCGGAATTACTGCAGGGTTAGCTCACCCACTTTAAATAATCATAGTCTAAAGAGTGGGCAGAATAGTTGAGTAACTAAATGCAATGGTATTACACATGCAGTGTGGGGAGCAGAGGTTACAGGAACAAGTTTATGTGCAGTAATTACAGATTATTGAGACAGTGCTGTTTACAAAGCAAATAAAAGTTCCAAGAAAAATATCAAAATAACTGAAAGGTAGAGTTTAATTTTTCTCTGAAGAATTGTTGTATTCAGCCCTTTATTTTTAAGGCATTTCCACATTATTAAAGGCAATGATACCAGTAATGTCTCAGCTCTAAGAAAAAGAGCAATGAGAATGTGTGAACACTTTAATACAAGGGACAAATACTATGCAGCTTCTTGCTAACACAACTAGAGCACCTTTGGGGCTGTATCAGCTGATGTTGGCCCACAAAACTCTGTCAGGTGGAGACTGATAGATTGACGTATCCGGTCCTCTCTGTGGCATGTCACTTGCCTGAACGCCATGGGAAGGACTCTTGCAGGATTCCCTGCTGGAGGGCACGACAAGAATTCTGCTGCTCTCTGGATGACCCCTTCATGTCCTGGGCCCTTGCTGTGCCATGCATGGGAAGGGCCCAGACATTAGCATGGCCAGACTGACACAGAGAAGAGCACCTGTTTAAGAGAATTCAGCTTTGAATGTCTGAAAGAATAATCATAAAATCATAGAATCATAGAATCAGCAGGTTGGAAGAGACCCATCGGATCATCGAGTCCAACCATTCGCATCAAACACTAAACCATGTCCCTCAGGACCTCGTCTACTTGTGCCTTAAACACCTCCAGGGAAGGCGAATCAACCACCTCCCTGGGCAGCCTATTCCAATGCCTAATGACCCTTTCCGTANCTCAATATCCTTCTTATGGTGAGGAGCCCAGAACTGCACACAGTATTCAAGGAGCGGTCTCACCAGTGCAGAGTACAGAGGGAGAATAACCTCCCTGGACCTGCTGGTCACTCTGTTTCTGATACAAGCCAGGATGCCATTCGTCTTATTGGCCACCTGGGCACACTGCTGGCTCATGTTCAGTCGGCTGTCGACCAACACCCCCAGGTCCCTCTCCTCCTGGCGGCTTTCTAGACAGACTTCTCCCAGTCTGTAGCTTTGCATAGGGTTGTTGTGCCTCAAGTGCATTAAAGAATTAAAATTAACAGCTTCACTTTCTCCAGTGCCATACATACTTAGTTTTTCATTAGTTAAGCAGTTTACCCAATTAATGGGGAAAGCTTGTGCAAAATGTGCTTTCCATATATCTATGAATATGAATGTGTGAGAATTGCCATCTTCAGAGAAACAGAATTCAACTTCTGCCTTTATTGCTGGCATGTTTGTTTGTTTATTTTTCTCAGAAGGAGCACATGCTACCTTGACATGGTGACAAGATATTATTGTTGTTGCTGTTACTGTTCTTTGGTACTGGGACTTTTCTTCCTCTCTGGAAATGCTGGAGTCGTGTTTAATTGTATTCTCAGAGAACAAGGAAGAAAGTGGATATGAATGAATGGAAACTTGCACAGTGTAAAGTATGGTCAAGGCCACATGTACCTGCACCATGTAATAAGGATTCTATATACATGCAGCCGTTTTGAGCACATTGGACTTTAGAAATAATAAGCTTGAAGGATTCAGAAGCAACTGGGAAAATCATTAAAATTGAAACTGCTTCCTCTGGAAAACTTTGTACATCGAATATAGAAAGTTTTCCACATGAACAAATGGGGGTCAAACATTACTAAAACCTTTGTGCTGAGGGCATATAAAATGACCCATATAAACCTGATTTAAATTCTTGTAGGTCCTGGGGGAGGGCAGCTGTCTACCTAGCTTAAATGTTAATGTTTCCCTTATCTGATTGCCTTTCTGTACCATGCTCCCACTTTCAGGGGTCCTGCTTCACCTATTACCCTCTTCAAAGCTATTAATTCTTGTCTGCAATCTTGATAGCTTTGACTGTGTCTGAGGGATTCACTTGTCTGCATAGTCTCCCAAACTGTTTCACACTCAGCTTTTACCCACCCAACTGCTTGTGTCCTCAGTTCTCTGAAACCAATGACAAACTTTCACAGATGTAATCCTGCCAAGGCAGGAAAGGGATGAAGCCTGTCTTTTCTGTGCATTGACAGGAGACTGGTATTTGGGGAGAATAGTTAAACCAACTACAGGTCAACTCCTGTTTGTAGGAATTGAATAGTCAGCATGGATTTATGAAGGGAAAACCACATTTGACCAACGCGATAGTCTGCTACAATGAGATGACTGTCTTGGTAGGTGAGAGGAGAGCAGTAAGTATTACCTTTAGCAAGGCTTTTAACACTGACTCCCACAGCATCCTCATAGACAAACTGGTGAAACCTGCTGCAGCTGACCTTGCTCTCTCAGCAGGGATTTGGACTGGATTGGAAGGGTAGTCTTGAGACAATCTGAACCGCTCTGATTCCGTGATGGTACTTGACTATCTCTGTCCTTTCCAATCATATAGAGAATTCATGTTTTCTCCTCCTTTCTTCCCTCCATCTCTGAGGGAAAGCTGTTGGTTAGTAATTTCAGAGAAAGAACTATTCAGAAAAACAAGCCCCAGAGAAGGAAGATTAATAGTTACCTCTTTTTCTTTCTGGATTTCTAAAACACACTAGTGTTATAGTACACATTAGTGTTTGCCACTACAAGTCAAAGTTTTGGTGTGAAAATTACCCATCCATTTGCATTGCTACGGACTATGTGGGCCTTTGTTTGGTGCATTTTTACTGCAGCCACTACATAATATTTCAGTGGAGCAGTTTGAGCTCTCTTTTTGCAGTTCAGGTTGTCAGACATTGTTCAGTCTTCATTCTTGTTCTCATCTAGTTTTGCTGTGCGCAAGCAGAAACATCTATGCTTGAAAAATGTAAAGTCTGTGAAATAAGACAATTTGGCTTGAGTTCCATTTCCAGATTTATGAAGGACATCACTGTATTGCTTGAAATATTTTAGATGTTGGAAGTGTGCAACCCGAATTTACTTAGCGAATGAGGCATACACATCTTCGTACCTCAGACTGGAGGCAACAAATAAAAGAAATTGGTTAATGACATTACATTCAGTATGAGAAATTCTTCACACATGAGTGTAACAGTATTTTTAAAATGTGTTGACTCATTGCTAAATGATATTACTACCTTAAGTTTCCAGGAGGCAGTGATCCCTATAATTGCTTATGTAAGTTCTTCCTTTACCTTGTGACCACTTCTTCCTGAAAACCATTTCTACGAAAATTACTGGTTTTACTGGGTTCTTTTTGATGCCCTATCTCATCAGTATGTACTAACAAGATATACTTCAGATCCACTGGAGTACTGTAGGAGAGTGTTGCCTATTTTTGGTTTATGATGGTACTTAGCTGTACCAGCTGAAATCTGGGTCTTCCAACAGTAGATAGTATCCAGCCCCTTAGTAAGAGACAGCTCCCAAACAAGCAACACATGACTACTTTAGGGAGACTTTCTCAGAATAAGGAGCAGATCAGTTTCAAAGTTAGAAATCAAGTCTGGGTCATCTGAAACATATTGCACTGCCCTGTTCACTAGCCTGTACCACCAGTCAGGCTACTTGCTGGTATGCCCATAAAAATTGCAGCAATCTGAAGTGGAGGATTGCCTCTACTTTTTACCATTAAGAAACAAGCACCTTTTTTAGTTCATAATATGCTCAATTACCTTTAGATTGATCCATGAATAAATTAGAATCAAAACAGACATATTCACCTTAAAGCTCTCCAAGCTTAAGGTCTCATTGTTGATTCATTATGTTGTCAGTTCTCTATTGGCAGGGTAATGCTTTTTTATATCTGGATAGAGACAATTTTAGTGGAAGATACTGTTATCTTTAAATGAGCAGGATTTAGCTTTTCTAGTGAGAACAAATTCATCAATGATGAATCCCTGGAGAAACTACTGAAACAAAAATCAAAATGTTGCTGGAGATTTATATAGTTCATCAGTTAAAAGGCAGCCTTTGGAAGTCTTGGAGGGAGGGAAGGAAGATTTGAATATTTCCTTTCTTTCTGTAAATACTCCAGCACAATATTTCAAGCTTCCAGTTTTGTGTTAATGCAGTTATAAATAATGGAATAATGCCACTTAGTATATTTATTTTAGCTCCTTTCTTGATGTTATCCCTCCAACAGACATATTAAATTATGTCTATGTAGAGACAGGTGGATACAAATAATACACCTATAGACATCACTGATACAGATGTATAAGTAGGCAAGAATTATCTAATTACTCTGCAATCTTCTAAGCACTTGCTATGATCCACATATTCATATTAATTGGGTATTTTTCTAATCAGATGTTGATATGACAAAGAGATCAGTGTATGGAGAGTTTAATGGTACTGGACTATCTGGAAATTAGAAAAAAAATGAATAAAACAACCATGCTACAGAAAAATTTCAAAAGCAGAGTTGAGTTCACCAATTCTGTGCTTATGCTTTCATTGGGAATCATGCTATTAAATTACTCATGTGCTTAGGAAGATGTCCCCTAAAATGATGAGGGGTGATTTAAATTTAAACTCAAACATCCATCTCTTCAGCAGTTATTTCAACATGTCCACTTTTGCTATATCCAGTAACTCACTCATTAAAGTACTGTTTGCCATTTCATATGGCCTTTGACTCCAAAATGCTTGAAACTACAGCTCTGAACAATAAGGAGTCTCATCAGCGTTCCCAGTATCTGTGCATTACTCATAACGGGAACCATCAATAAGTCCTTCCTAAGCTCCTGAGGCTATGTTTTCATGTATTATTTATTGCTATAGAAAAGATTGCTGGTTTTCAGTGTTGTGTGATGAAATTTGGCTTGGCTGCTTGTGAACTACTGGACTCCAAACACAGAATAACCAGACCCTTTGCATGGGCACACAGTCACCTTCTGTTAAATCAGTAGAAGCTCATTGTGTAAGCCCAAGGCTGGACTAAAATCTAGGTGTTTCCTTAATTAACTTAAATTATATTTAATCAGCTTCTTGATGGCAAGAAAGCAATGCACAGCAAAGACTAGGTTTGGATGATAGTTTTCTAAATTAATCATGATTTTATTTATTTTTAAAAGATAGAGTTTATATTGTTTAATTTAACTGCATGCATGCTATTGCAAAACATCTGACTTATGGTACTGATGGCATTGCATGCTTTTAAAAATTTCAGCTGTGTGTTCCAGCTAGCAGCTATCTTAGGTGTAAGAGTCTAAATTCTTCCATCTCAAAATGTAGCAAATTAATAAATTACCTTATACACAAAAATGATTTTTCCCCACACTTTTCATTAGATCACCTATTTCGTTTCAATATCCTCAGTATTTCTGCCTGTAGAAATTAGGAGAATGGGTGTGTATTAACAGAACAGAAAAGTAAATGATTTATTCTGCCAAGATTTAGTTATTCTTCCAAAAGATAATCTTCAATGAGTCAAGTCATGAACAACTGTCTCCTCTTTCTACTACTTCAGTTAAAACCTCAGCAAAATTAGCTTTGCTACTTACCCTCAAAGTCAGCAATTCAACTCCTGGCCAGACAGGGAACAGTCCAAATATGCTTTGTTATCAAGTCTTCTACCCTCTCAAGCCCAAAGTTGTTGACATCAGCAGGTAAACTAAGGAGAAACTAGTTTCTCAGTGAAACAGCTAGTACTTATTCAGAGCCAAAATGTATTTCCAATTGATGTAGCCTAGCAGACATGAAAGAAGTCTCTTAAAAAATTTTATATGTTTTTTAGAATTTTTCTGAAAGACTTAGGCTTTCTAAAAGTCATGTGCTTTGGAGTCTATTGATTAGATTGAAATTAAACAAATTCTTCTTTCTACTCATTTTCCTCTTTAAAGTCATTCTGATTTTGCTATCTTATTTCACTGTACTATGTAAGGCCACTACCTTCCTGCCATTTGCAGTAATATTTAAAACCTTATGTTAAGACCACCTAGAACATTTTGTTTCTAAGATAATGTATGGCAAGAGCAAAGAAAAGCAAGTTTAACATCGGGAAGGAAGCCTTTGAATATGACATTCAGTTCACATTGAACAGATAATTCAAGAGCCTTTTGCTGGTGGCCACATTTCTGCATCTAGATTTGAAACACATGGGGTCTGCAGCATCCCCTACAGTTCTGGTCTTGCATTTGTCTAGACCTCAGCTTTGTCCCGGAGTTCAGCTCAGTACTAGTCTGCAGTAAGGCATCTTCTCTGGAGAACACCAGGAGACTGCAAATCTTGGTCTGACTTGAAGTTGAGGCCACAAACCAAGTCTTGGAAACAGGAAGGCATTTCATACTCTGGCTAAAACCCTAGCAGCAAGGAAATATTTTATTTGTCATTACAAGAAGCCTGAGATCCCAAGGTTGGATATTGTAATTGACAGAGCCCACTGAAGAATTTTTCTGGTAAGGATTAGCATAAAAACAGGATAACTTCTCCTGGATTTGCTTCATTTTTAAAAAATAATAATTTCTAAATTTTTAAATAATTCTGGTTTTAAAATTCACATTGAAATTCCCTCTTAAAATATTGATAGCCACAGCAGTACTGTGTCTTGTTCAATATTCTCTTTGAGGTTGTATTATTAGTGTGAATTAATGCTAGCAACCTCTGAGGCTATGTATTCTCTGTTACTACCTGCTAGTTTCTGCACTAGTGCAGTAGCTTCTGAATGGGGTTTACTTTTGCAGAATAAGGAACTAGCTTCAGAGGAGGAAGGACATGGTCTTTTACATCAAGCAAGAACCCATGTTTTCTACCATTTTTCATTCACCTATAGTAGTACATATCTCTGCAAGGTAAATAAAGGGACATTTTCCTTCAGGAAGCTAAGTGTTTTATGAAATGCGAACCAGCACTTTCATGTTCTTGGGCAAGACACAAGTTTTACAATTCAGTGAAATTTTCCTGTAGCATTTGTTTAATTGGCTTCAAGGATTAAATGCTACAGAAAAGACTGCAAGTGGGGCATAGAGGTGAATTAGGAGATTAGAATGTGTTTCAGTTCATTTGGTGTTTGTTAGCCTTACTTTTATAGGTCAACATGACCTTTTGTTATCAGAACGCAAAATGCATATTTGTAAGCTTTAAAGGTACATATCAATACATTCAGGTATCCATACAAATAATCTAAAACACTAGTGGAACCCGTCTAAGTAAATTGATAGTTTTATGATACCTTTCCACGTACTACAGAAATAAAGTTACACATTTGAATTATTTAACACAATACATTTTTATATATGAGCAAGTGTGCAATGGGGAAATATAAGGCTATTGGTTGCTGACCTGCAATTCAGCTATTTTTCTGCTGTGGTATAATAATATTTTAATATTCAATATATTCAAGTCAGATCCTGAAGATCATATTTGATTTTTATTCACTTCTCACTCTGGTACAGACTAACTGATTTCAATTTCAACTTTCTGAATAAGAAGCAAGTCGTGCTCAGCAAGGACTTAGGATTTCACTTTTGAGATCAGAGTCGCCTTTTTGCTACACCTGCTTATTAAACATAATCATGTTTCCTCAATTTTATTTCAGAAACTACCCAGTTTTGGACCCTACCTGGAAAAACGCAAAAAGATAATAGCTGAGAACAAGATTAAACTGAAGGAACAGAGCGTGGCTGCTGTGCTTCCCAGGAAAAAGCACTTCATTCCAAAGAAGCCCATTCCAGCAATCAAGGTAACAAGAATACAGGCTTACGCATAAGAAATGATCAGCCATCAGGCAGTTGACATGCACAGTCATTTCGAGCAGTTTGAGTTGGTTATTACTGCTTTTAAGCTTCTTAGAGGGCATCAAAGACAACTATTTATGCAGACTTTCTAGCTTTTAACCAAAATCGATGGCAAGTTATTTGTGATGTACCTATATAGGTATTTTCCTAATGTAATTTTTCAAAAATGAGGATATTCAGGCAATGGAACAATAATTTTAGAACAAGGTAATGCCTTGAAAAATGTAGTAGAATTGTTAACAATTTATTTCAGTTTTGTGTGATACTTTTTGTTTACTTATGATTTGCTAAATACCTCCATCTCTCATTCTGGATCAATGGAAAAAGTTGATGTTCAGTACATATGAAAGCTGTGTCATAGGTTTTCAGACTGAACTTTTAAAGCTGGAGAATGTTTGTCTAAGTAGCTGATCCACCATCTACAATGAGTAAATGTCAAGGTGAAAATAAACCTGTGACCCCATCTACTGCATAATCCATACATTGGATCTTTTCTTTTCCCTTAGGTAGCCAATAAATGTCAATAAAATGAAACATCAGAAGCTAATTATTCTAGGTGTTCACTTTAGACCTTACTTAATCTTCATGTCTGAGTGGGAAAAAGAAGCAGGCAAAATTTTTTTTTTTCAATCAACATTCTTATACGGCCCCTTTTATAAAGGAGTGTGAAAATTATATCTATTGAGCTTGTTGACCATCTTCCTCATATATTTAAGAATATCAGATATCTACAAATAGGTAACTTGCACTGTATGATCAGACCTTTAAAAATTCTTGCAAAAATAAGACCAATGTTACTACCTGAGCGGCGACTCAAAAAAAACGCATAATTCCCAAGGGAATTTTATAGTTTAGCAACACATGCAGTGTTCCAAGCTATCTGGTAGAACTGCAACACCAGCCAAGGAGAAATTTTGAGTCATCTTCCTGTTTAATATAGTTTGCCATTTCTGTAGGCATCTCTTAGGTTTTTAGACTGCTTATTTTGGTTTATGTCACACTATTGGAAATCGCTCCCCTCCCCTTGTGCTGAGGTTCCCTTCTTTATGTATACAAAAAGTTTGAAAGAACAGCAATCTACTCTTTTTTTCCCCACTATGATGAGCATTTTCAAAGCCTACTTGACCTCAGAGGTTTTGTGGTTCTCTTCTCTTTGCAGGGAGAGTATTGATGTAGGAAAAAAGAGAAAGAAAAAGCAACAGCCAATAACTGCATTTTCAATGAGATAGCTTGCTTCTGAAAACAGCAGAAAACCAAAAACCTGATACCATCCAAAAGCAAATAAACTAAGTGAAGGAAAAAGTTTAGAAAAGGGGAAAAACAGACATAAAGACTAGGAAAAAAAACCCCACATAAATAAAAAGTTTAAGTCAATAATTTATCAAGCCTAACTCCATGCACAAAAGCAAGAAAGAACCAAGGTTAAAAAGAAATAAAAAAGGACCTACTGCAGGGAAGAGGAAAATGAATTCCCTCAAACAAAAAATTTTATTTATAAAGACATTGAATACTTTAGTATAGTGTCTGTGAGGAGACTCTGAGCCAGAGAAATCAGGTTAACATCTTTCTCACATCTTCATGTAAATGAGACTGAAAAACACTGAAGCAATTAGAGGAAGGTAGGAACCACCAAAGCTGATTCTTGACAGTCTAGAAGTCTAGTCTGACCATCTCTTTAGAAAGTCATAGTTTTAGCTATAACGAGAAAACCCAGCAATTAAAGATGCCCACTAAGAAATAGGAAAATACCTGGATTGCTTGAAGTAGGGAACTTACCCACTGCAAAGGGAGATTTTAATTAAGTTTATCATTAATACACTCACTTATTATATTGTGAGGAAAATCTGGCAGGAAGATTCAGAATATTCATTAAGGATGCTGAGTGAAACTTAATGAAAAAAAGGTGACTTATCTGATCAGGAATTCTCCACAGAGAGGAAAAAGAGCTCAGATTTCAGTGAGTTTTTTGTAGCTGTTCAAGTAGAATTACAAATTCCAGGCCATCTCCAAGCAGTTCTGTCTTGGCCGGCCGTTTAGGCAGAGGAGAGGATACATTCTGTAGTGCAAACTAGGATATCAGGGGTGGGAATAGTCAGCTCTTATAGCTAGTCCCAGCCTAACTCTGGTTCTCTGAAACAGTGTAGAGGTATTCTTGAAAGCTGATTAGACCCAAGAGATAGATGTCCTTGAAAGAGCTATGAACCCTGCTTTGGCTGGTTGCATTTTTGGAGGGTTGCTGCAAATTTCCTGATGCCTGCCCAGAACACTCTCATCTGTCTAATCTGTTGTTGGGTTGGTGATATGTAAATTCCAACATTTGTTTAAATTCCACATGCTGCCAAAATGCTTTTTTTAAAAAATAGATATAGAAACCCTCTGTGATTATTCAAAATCTAATTTAATTTTCTGGATGGCTTTCCCTGTGGTTTTTCTCTTTATTTTCTCTATTTTTCAATATTAATTGAAACTGCATACTTTAATATTCAGCAGATTTGTTTCTTCTTTTCTCACTTATCTGTAGTATCAGAATTTCTGCTATATGTGAATATGTGCTCTGGAGCTTTTCTTTTCAGTTGCATTTTTGATCAGGTCCTGTACATGTATTTCCCTACCTCAGGTTACTTCCTTATTGCTTTAATTTTCTTTCCTTATACATTTCTGTTTTGTTTTTTTTTTCCTAATAATTTACTTCTTTGTCCTTCAGGGTCTAGTACCATAATATTCAGTCACAATTTATCTGCTTATTTTGTTTAGTTCTATTTTACTCCAACAGTCTTGCTGTAGAGATTGCCCTGTTTGGTAGTTTAAACTCTCTGTCATGGCTCTGTTTGTCAGCTTAGCTAAGGCATGACAGGTTGTTCCACCTGTTGGAAAGATGTCCATAGATTTCCTCAAGCTTCAGTTCCTTGTGTTTGAAATATTTTCCACCTGTATGTGTATGGAAATGTTTACATGGCTTTTTGCACATACATAAATGCAAGTTGTCTTATGCTGATGCTGTAAGCACCCAGCTGGAAGCCAGTTCCAGGAAGACATCTAGCCACATTTAGTCCAGTGTTGTGCTTAATCCATAAAATCCACTTGAGAAGCAAGGTATATTGATCTAGGCACAGCACTGTTATGCCACAACGACGTGCCATTTTTTATCCTTCTTGGCATTTACCTGGGTGGTACAACATGAGTAGCTTTAGCTTGTACTTGACCGCTTGGAAGAGACCATTTTGTTGTAAAAATTTACCAGAAAATTGTTTGTTTTTTTTTCTTTATAGTCTCAGTCTTCATGAAGAATTGCAAAAGGTTCATGAGGCATAATTTTCATTGAAGAAGCCATGTTGAATTATGTACTAAGGGTTCATATGAGTTATTTTGTAAGTCCCTCTTTAGCTAGTACTGCAACAGTTTTACTTGTGTCCTTAAATCCCAGAGTACATTTAATAACATTTTTAACTACTGGCAAAGCATCTGTAATCTTTCAATGTAAAGTTAGTTTTAATGAGATTATCTATTTTAGCCACTTTACTGTAAATTGACCTTGGTCAGGTACCCTCAGATTCTGGTGAGTTTTTATTCTTTAATCCATAATGGTTTTTTCTAACATTTTCTTCTTTTCCTCTCTCTGTCTTTGACGGTAACTCACCTTTATTACCAAAAAAGACCAAGTGGAAAGCGGGCGTCTCCCTAATGGAGATAAACACTGAAACAGAGAATCATTTACTATCTTTGCAGTGTTTTGCCCCCTTTCCATGTGTTCTCTGTATCCTAGTGAGGGCACTTCTGCAGAACCCCTTGCTTTTTCACAACCTATTGAATCCTAAGAACTGCCCAAATACCCCATAAATGATAATGAACAGATAGAGAACTCAGCATCAAGTGTACAACTTTACTATCTAAATGTCAAATACATTGTTACTAGTTTTTTGTGTTACTTGGTAGTGAATCAACTTCAACATTTGTATCATGGTCAAAGACCCCTCAGAGACCTGAAGACGGGTGTTGAGGCCTGTCCTTAGGACAGAATGTCATTCACAGCAGGCAGACCTCTACTTCTGCTAATCTAAAAATCGCCCTGTTTTCCTTACCTGCTATCGATGTTAGTTTCAAATGCACAAAATTCCTAGTCAACAACCCTTTCTCCTGAACAGTGTGTGACATGCAAAGTGTTTTGCAGTGACTAAAAAAGTTCAATAAGGCCATGCATGTGTCTTCCCTTTGAACTTGCTATATGAGATGCAGTACCTGCACTGTGTCTGGCTTTCTAATTATGTGATCGGAGGCCTGTGATGTTCATAATCTCTAGAGCACAGTATGGTCCTTTACAGTGTGGTGTGCATGAAGATGGAGGTCTGCAAGGAGCCATACCTGAAACATGAATTGTATTTACAAATGTATGATTACTAATATGGCTAATGAAACATTAATCACCATAAAATATTTGATATACGAACATAAAAAATGCAGCTAGCTAATAAAAATAGCATTGTAAAAACAATATCCTACTGAACAGATCTGCTCCTTGTGTATACTCAAAACCACATCTGCCTAGCTTAGTGACAAAATGATTTTTTTTCCTGTACTCATTAGTAACATAAAACTAATGGATTCTGCTCAGATTCTCTCCATAGCAACGAAATTCCCTGCCTGTTCCACTTGCAGGCCTAAATTCCTCTCCCAGTTTGTTCAGTGCAGTTTTGTTAAGAGCAGGACAGCACAGCAGTAATTAAAGGAACGCTCTAGGTCCCTGAGATTGCAAAGGTGTAACTTAGGACAAAATTTAACTTCCAGCTTTTATTTTCCTTACTGCTGGTAATGCATAAAGCAGAAAGAACACAGCTTGACTTTCAGAACCTGGCTTCTGTTTGCAGGTCTGGCAATTGGCAAACAAACTCATTATACTGTAAAGAGTGCAAATTTGATCCGGAGGCCATTGAGATATACCAAGTGTGGAGTCCCATAGTGCCATTTTAGACAGTTGCTTTTTGGAGTGAAACTGCACTTTAAACAGTGAAAGCTGATTATTTCTTGCTGCACTGTTTATTTTGTTCCAAACGTTTGTGATTTGATGGAAACAAGAAACTCTGAGATAGCTTGAGATGCTGTAAAAGAGTGCACCTGCAAAACATCTTTTAAGTACTATTGCTTTTTTTGTCAATAAAGTCTTGAAACTTTGCAAATGAATAAAGATACAGTGTTTGCTTGAGAAGTGATTAAAAGACACAACACCCAGGAGAGTAAATGAGCACTACATCATTGACACAGTCTTTTGAAATCACTTTTGGGCATCTAAAATGTCGTCATCATCTCTATTTGGGATTCTAAGCCCCCCAAAGTGTATTTTGGAAGCTGTGAGAAGTGAGGCTTGGTTACAAATTCAGAAATCACCATGCCATATGCGTCGTTTCTGTTATTTCCTTTGTACGTTTGTAGCTGGAAAAATCTGTTTTGATCATGTTCTTCTAAGCAACCATTTCCTAAACTACTTAATGCTATCCTAAACCTTGAACTGTCTCCCTCCTGTCCCCCAGCTTTTCTGGAAGGCCATTGACCACCTCATTCCTTCCTCATTTGAAAAGCCTTTTCTAATTTCCAGCTTTATATTTATTCATGGCTGGCATATAATTATTTGTTCTTGTGCCAGGATTGTCATTTAATTTAAATAGCTCTTTCCCCTCTCTGATGTATACATAAAGAGACATTATATTCCTGCTCTGCCTTCATCTTCCTAGGCCAAACATCTCATTAGGCTCTCTTTGTCTTCTCACAAGCATGGCCCCCCATCCTATGATTATATGAGTAGCCCATCTCTGCAACTGCTTGAGCTTTGTGGATTTTGTTAGTATCCAAACGATATTTAAATAATACAAATGTGAATCCAGAACCTCACTGAGAAAACTGTTATTTACCTATTCCATTTAAATATCTGCTTTTGTTAGATTTTTGTTAGTTTAAAAAGCTCTTCACTATCAGTATTCTCCCCATGTTGATACACTTTTACAACATGAGCAGGCAGTAGAAAGCTACTGTACTGTATTAGAGGTTTTACATAATTCCTTCAAATTGTTCAGTACACAAACCAGTACTTCCAGATGACATGTGCATTTATGACACAGCATGGAATGTCTGGGGGGGTTATACACAAAAGAGAGACACTTCTAGGATACTTAGTATTGCTGGGGGCAGTAGATCACACAAAGACATGTGTACTTTGAAACCTGTAGCAGGTATGATAAAGGCAAGCCTACATAAGACTTGAAACAAGCTGCAGCTGAATTCTACAACTACAATTTTTCAACTGATACAGATGGCTGCAGAAACCTGGGAACTGAAACAACCTGAAAACTGCTTAGCAATTCCCAGTAAATCCATGAATTTTTCTAAGACATGGAAATGAAAATGCAGTGGTTTGAGTAGGTCTTAAGAGATCATACCTTATTGAATTAGTTACTGTAGAACATCAGTGGAGGCACAGTGAAAGGCTGTGTGTTCAAGTCTAGTCCTTTGCAATACCAAAGTAAGAAGTATTAGCTATATTAGCTGAAATGCTTTCGTAGTAGTTAATCGACTTTTTACAGTGGTTTAAGCAAACAGATTTTACTTCAAATTTGCAGTGAATTTGGACCATGCACATAATCAGCTTGCACAGCAATATTGGTGACTGCTAACTCATTAATCTGTGATAACTTGAGCGCTTACAGTCGTCTGTCCACACTCATCGTGCTGCCTATAGCAATGCCATACCTGTCTTATGCTGGAAGAGCGTTAATGTTCTCTACATGTTGCTGAGAAGAACTGGAAAGCTTTTAGGACTGAGTGAATGCAACCAATGTATTCCACATGTCAGCAAAGGTGTTTTGAGTGGTTTTGGAACAAGAAAACAGTACAATTACCCTGTCCTTCTTTCTGGGCTTAAGATGTGGTTGAATTTTCTACCTCAGCAGTCATTAAGAACAACTTCATAGGTCCTACCACTGCATCCACTTAAACAGACTTTTTGTCTCATTGCATAAAGATACTATTGTAATTTAAATGCTGAAGGCCAGGCAGGCTTCTAAGTTAAAAAAATGAGAAAAGAGATGAAAATATAAATTACTGTGATCTGGTTCATCTGCAGTGAGAAGTGAAACAATGTATAGAGCATTGTATGTGATTATAAGTTATATGGGTTAAATAGAGCATATTACACTTAAAATGATTGCTTATCATTTTCAGAATTTTTATTTTACTGATAGAAATAAGGTAGGTATTGATTCTTCAAGAAAATATTGAGAAACAGAATCCAAAAGGAAATCCTTATGTTTCTTGGTGATGCAAGACTACAGGAAAGCACTTGGAAGCTTAGAATTCTGGGCAGACTTGTCTGTGTCTCATATTTGGCTTGATCTTGAGCATTTTTCAATTTACTTGGATCAAATTCTGTGATAAAAATCACGACGACTTCTTGGTTTATTATAGTAGAATGACTTTGAAGGCAGTTCTGTTCTACTATCATTCAATGAGATTTCAGTTATACCCCTTTTCAAAGCAGAAGTAAAATGTATCACATAATTTTCATTTACTGAGCCCAATTTTATCTTAGCAATGTAGAGTCTTGCACATAAAATCAAGCTTGTTTGGCAACATGGTACTGTTGTAGAAATGCGCTTAGTAAATTCACAAAATACCCAGGCAACCAATAGAGTGCCACAGAGTGGATCTTTATAAGTGCAGTCATGTTGATCATCTGTGCTATACTTCCACAAGTTAAACTAATTTAACTGAGGAACAGCTGTAGTCCAATGGAACTGGTCTCTACCATTCACTCAGTGAAGCTGAACTGCCACTGAACTTTGGCATTTCACCTGATATAGAGTGGAAACGGTTTGCATCAAGTAAGTCCTCAGCTGCTTTTAAAGGACTTGTATTCCCCTTGTGGTGTTTACCCATACACTGCCCTGCCAAAACCTTTACTGTTGCATCTCAGGGGTGTAAGGTTGATTCCACAAATTCCTCCCTGTGAAGTCAACAGAACTGAACCAAAACTTTAGGACTAAACCCACAGCTTACTCCTGCACAATTTTTGCAATAAACTGATGATCGCATCATTTACAACTCTTACCAAAGACAGAAAATCAGGTATTATTTTCTCTGTCAGTTTATTTGATCGTGCTTCTTTCTTTTCACACTGTGAGTTCTTAAATCTATGCTAATGAGAAATGACCAAGCATGATCTAATGGTTTGTAGCTCATCACTCATGTCCTTTGTTCCTTGAAGTTTCGCACAATAATGGCAAAACAATAACACATTCAGAATCAAGTACTAAATATGTAACCTACTTGTGTAATGTGTTTTATACAAGCATATACTGCTAATACTGCCCACCTTCAAAATGTGCCTGGACAGAGCATTCTTCATATTTTACAGGATGTACGAAGGTCAGCAACTTGGAAATTTGTAAGAAAAATCATAGACATCATCACAATGCATGGCCAAATCTTCCATATTTAACTACTAGAAAGCATTCCTGCACATCTGTAGAAACTGCTTAGGTATCTTCTAAATGAGTCAATAACTTTTTTGTTTCCCTAGGATGTAATTGGAAAAGCACTGCAGTATATTGGAACATATGGTGAGCTCTGCAACACAGAGCAAGTTGTGGCTCTGATTGATGAGGAAATGTGTATCAACTGTGGCAAATGTTACATGACCTGTAATGATTCTGGCTACCAGGTAAGAGCACATCTGTAATTAGCAGAAAGACACGATGAGTTATCTTTCTGCTGCTGGGAAGAAAGAATCCACCTTCTGTTAATGAGCAGGTGGTAAAAACAGATGTCTAAAGTATTGGATTTGAACCCTAGCCTGCTCCCAGGCTATGCTGCACAAGCCCTGTCTGAGCTGCTCATGTGGCAGTGAGAGCACCACCCAGCATGACTTCTAGAGAGCTCTGCAGAGTGTACCCCACTCACCAGCCAGATATATGTCAATCTCCTGGTGCCTCCTTAAGTGTTAGTGGGAAGTGAGATTCTTTTTAAGAGTAAGAAAATGAAGGAGACCCACGTCAGATGGCAGTAAATGTAGTTTTTTGGTGGTTTTCAAGTACGTGAAGGAGAAAGAGAAAAATTCATCCCTACCCACTGAGGGGATGTAGGGAGACAAGAGTTGTTCTTAACGCCAAATGCTTTTTAAGAAACCTAGTCCTTGTTCTATCGGAGTAACTGAACTTGAACTAATCCAGGTTTCAGGCAGGTGGGCTTTTGTTTTAATCTTGATTGAGATACAAATCCTTTCTCCAGGATAGCTGCCAGGGTTTAAAGCAGCAGGTTGAAGTTTGCGGAAATCATTGTAACCTGTTCACAGCAAAGTATTTCTCTGATTTGTGCTCGGTACAGTAACATAAGCTGTATGAAGAGTATCAGCATTTCTATGTGCCATTCCTTGCCACGTCCGCTGGAACTGATGGACTGGTCTGCAATAAAATGGGCAGCAGAGGAGGACTCACGTTCTTCCAGAAAATCAAAACATGGTCTAGCATAACCTCCACAGAACCCAATATGCAGTATGCAGAAATTTCTATGTGAATTTTTCCATTCATCCCAGTGCAAGAATAGTTTGTCAGAAACAAATATTTCAGCTGAGCACCAGGTTTCCTGTGAACACCATGACCTTTTTTTATCCTTAATTCTACCTAATAAATAGTAGGTATGATGAATTTGACTGCTTACAGTTAAAGAAAGGAGACTTCCCATGTAAAATCAACTCCTGCAAATAAAACAAGTTTGTCAAAGGAAAGGTAGACATGTTTTTTCCACTCATATGAAAAAATGAATGCTGCATTTATACCAGACCAGGTTACTACAGTGGCCTTTTAACTGTCTAAATTTCATCTTGACACTGCAATCTTCACCTCTTCACCTCCCATCCAATATCCCTGTAAGGGGAGAATATTGCCCTGGGAGAGCAAAAGACTGTGTTTATATTTAGTATAACTTTCTTCTCTTTAAGTTGGGAAAAAAAAATATCAGCACCAAAAGAACCAAAGCTTAAAACACCAAACACCAGAGTGTTTCCCAAGAACACAAAAAAAAAGGAAAAAAAAATAATTGCAACTAATTGCAACGAAGTTCTTAGTTGCAAAGAAATCACCTCCCACTTCAAAACAGCATCTGCTTTAGGCTTATCTTTGTTTCAAAAATATCCATGCTCGTCTGCAGAGCTATCACCTTGTATGACTCGAACATAAAAGCTTTCCTTAATTTAAAGTTAGCAGTCTAGTCTTGACTTCCTCTCCCTTTTTAACTCCCTTTCAAGATACGCATTGTTGTTAGGGAGAGAGGAAGGAGTCCTTAAATATTCACAAACCAAAGCTGCCTTTGTGCTCAGGCTAAACTAAAACTTGTAGATTCAGGTCAATTAATACCTATTTCATGCCCTTGGTGGTTGCTACAGCAACTTCTGTGCTCTCCTAGTAGTCTAACTCCAAATGCTGCAAATTTGCCCTTGGAGGCAACCTGCAGCTGCACCAAGTACTTCCCGTAGGTCCTTCAGTTGCTGACAGTGGTTAAGGAGAGGCAGCACTTGTTTGCAGGTAAGTAAGAGTTCAGCATTCAGGCCCGATTTTTCCTTATTAAAACTCTTAAAAGTAGGTATTCAGTGGGTTTTTAAATTATTTTTTACAGTTCTAAGCTTGCTTCTCAGGTACCAAAGCCTCTGGGGCTGCATGTTGCTTTTGTTTTTGCTTTTAATTGCCATTCCCATTGTATCAGAAGCTTATTTCATTGATACTGCAATTGTTATTTCACATTCAAATACACTTATCACCCTAATTGGTAATGATGATTCACTGCATGGAAACATGAGAAGTAAAGCAAGCTCTGCCTGCCCAAAACTCAGATATCCCTTTTGAAGATTTGCAAAAGCAAATAATCATACAAGGCACAGTGTACTATATTTTTCTCTATTAAATTAGGTTGTTTATGTTATGCTGAAAATAAAAGTCAAGTGAAAACACTGCAACCAGCATTGTGCTAAAGCTGTACAGGCATGTTCTGGTGTCTCCTCTGAACCAATAACCCTGGCATATTGCTGTCTTATGAAATATTTCGATCACACGAAGGAGAAATATCCCTCTGGGAGTTTAAACATCTTGGGCTCAACTCCTCCTTTTGTAACCAGCTCTTGTGGCTGTGAGCTTTTGCTGAGGCATAATTTGGCCCATATTTCTAATTTTAAAATGTTGGGGGGGGGGCTTGTTTTGTTCCCTGCCAGTTGAACAGTTGCTATAGCTGCAGTGCAGAATCACACCAAGATGTCTCCAAGTGCTGTAGCGCAGGAAATGCAGACACTAAAATGGGAGCAATTTTGACCTTTTCTGTGAGTGACATCAATAATGTTTATTCCTGTTCACAGGCTATCCAGTTTGATCCTGAAACCCACCTGCCCAGGGTTACTGACAGCTGTACAGGCTGCACCCTGTGTCTCAGCGTCTGCCCTGTTATCGACTGCATCCGCATGGTTTCCAGGACAACACCCTACGAACCAAAGCGCGGGCTGCCCTTAGCCGTGAACCCCATGTGTTGAGGTGATCAGTCCAACAGCTAATGTGAACTTTACACTTGTTTGATGCAATTGATTTGCTTTCTAATTAGTCCTTGAAAATCTACTCTTATAAAAAAAAATGTAATATTGATAGCCGTTACAATGAACAATGTGTTTTCCAATTATTATTTTTACAAGAATTAAGTTTTGAAATTACAGAAAGGCAGCAATTAGTCAGTGGTGGCGGTTGGTTGACCACTATTTGAAGTGTAACTTCCTCCTTACAATTCATAATGTAATTTCAAAATTCCTCTATAGACTCTTTAATCTCTATGTATTTTCTGACTGTAAATATAATTAAGAAAGCATTTTTAACGAACTACAAATCAATGTACAAGCTAACTGTTTTCAAGGAGGCATTTTGTAATTAAACATTACATTTAGTTTTAAAAGAGTTTCTTAGAAGATTTAATTAACCACATAGCATTCAAACAAAGCAATGTGCCTTCTATTTTTCTATGGGAACAAATGAAAGTGAGTTTAAAATAGAATATAAGAACTGGATTAATCACTTTCAAATACTACAGCATATGGTAGTGTCTTTTTATAATCTTTTCTAATTCTTTCTCACAGTAGTCACTTTATAGAATAAATTTGCTGTGCACTGACACATGCTGGACTCTTCAGATTTGTGCTGTGTGCTGCATGGCTAGCTTGATCATTACTTTCTTCCCCCCAGTAAACAATGGTAACATCTCAAAAAACTGTTAAACTGGCTTATTATGAAGTCCAGGTTGCATTTCAGGATTCTGATATGTGACAACATTTTTTCCTCCAAGCTCATCCTCTAAATAACTTTTTAATTGTGCCAATTAATGTTCCAGAATGTACATGTTACAGGTCAGAGATTTGATTACGTTCAAATGGAATACACACACTGCAGACTACGTCTGCCAAACACAGACACATAGGGCAAACTGGCAAGATGATTTCCTCCTGTGCCAATTCTTCATACTTACTGGTTTAGTATGGTTATAATAGTTTCGCAACCATAAAGAAATACAGATTTGTTTTTCTTGCTAAACAATAACTCAGTTTTAATCCATTTTCATTCACAGTAGGAACATTCTAATATGATGATATTGCTGTCTGCTTTACTCCACTTAAGAATATAAAGCCTTTTGTTTCATAATAATGATAAACGATCGATCAATTCCATATCATTAACCCTATGCTGTGATTAGCAAAAGCTGACTTTTGTTACTTGATTTCTGAATTGTGCATCAAATTATAAATAAATGTTGAAAGAAACTCAGGTTTGTTGTGGCTTTTTTATTATTTACTAAACAAATGTTTCTTGTAGAGTTTCATCAGGTGGTGTTTCATGATCTCTAAGATTCACTCCAGGAATCATTACGGAGTTAATTCATTTGTACATTATTCCGTTAATTGCCTACAGGGCAGAATGTAGTAAGCTCACATCTCTTAGTCTTCCTTTGACTTGTCTTTTGACTTTCTTCCACCACCACCACCCCACCCCCCCCCCACACACACACTTGCATGCATACATATGTACACTCTGTGTCACTCCAGTGTTTTGAAGTATCTGTGTGTTTAGTATCCTCACTCTACCAACACTGTTTTGCTGATACTTGAGGCTTGCCTGCTGAAATCTCTTGGTAGGCTCCAGCCCAGTGTCTCCACTAATAGCCTTACCTCAGTTTTTTTAATTTTGCTCTTCATCATTGTGGATTCTTCATGCACAGATGAAAACAGAAGCAGATATTGATACTGCTTGGGAAATATTTGCTGAAAGTTCTTTAAAGCTTTTGATCTTCTAGTAGTTTCTTACCTTACATGAGCAGTAGAGTACTCAAAGGAAGAACAAGCTGTTTTGTAAATGTTAGGGGAAAAGTTTGGAGATTCTTTGTGTGCACCTACTACTTGGTATGTCTTCTGAGAAGCTGGCTGATGGGCAGCATGCCCTTGTGTGACCATCAAAATCAGATAATCCGCAGGTTTATCTGCAGATTCATGTTCTCATTTAGCAGATGCAAGGAGAAGTACCTATCTTCTCCCAGGCTGTTACCAGGTACATCTTATTTTGTATCCTACCTCTCAGAAACCCTGATGGTGAGAGGCAGCGTGTCACCTGCAACTAAACTGGCCAGCTTCTCAAGATCTTTCGATATTGCATCATCAGAGATGATTACCTTATTCCCAAGTTCCTGAGGTATCACATCTGATAGTGTGGCTTCTTTTAAATACAAAACAATGCCAGGAGACCTAATTTAAATAGCTAAACACATGAACATCATAAATGTAGCAGCAAAATTAGAGCTTTTTCTAGGACATTCAGTAGTCACAGGAATCCAGTATCCCAAAGTAGCTATAAAATAAACATCAGAGGAGTGAAGGCATTCTTTGTGAATCAAGATTACAATCAAGATTGTGATTTGTTTACTGAAGAAAGAATAGCGGGTTATAATATGCAGGTTTCTTTCTCACTGCCTCTTCTCCACTCTTGTCCTATCAAGTCCATTAACAGTTTCAGTAAATACATTCCAAAATGCATGTGAATACTTTCTAGTTCTGACAGTCAGAAATAAATCTGTGTGTTGCAGTAACTCAGAGAAATGGCTGCATTTAGGTCTCCTGCAGGGCTGTATTTAAGTCATGAGGGTAAGGCAAGGTGTGAACAGGCAGGAGAGAGCCACAAAGGACATATTCCGGTTCTTACAGATTTTTCACATCTGTCTTGGGGAATTCATCCCATTCAGTGTGTTCAAGAGCCAAGGAAACATATCAGAAAAATCTGGTCTATTCTGCAAGCACTGTAGCCAGTTATTAAAAAAGGGATATGAATTTTCAAAGTGCAAATGGTTTCAAATTAAGCTCATATATTTTAGTGATTTAGCTGCGCATTTAAGGAATTATGTATTATTAAAGACGTGCTGGATTAGATCCTGCAGCTCTAGCCCTTGCCACTTTCAGATAAGTTAGCCTATTGATTACTATTATAAAATATTGTAAACTATATTTAACAAATTAAATTATGATAGAAAAGCCATCCTTCATCCTCCAGGAGCATATTCTTATTCACATCATATTCCTGAACAGAGAAAGCTCCCCATGTTCAGTGTATACTCTGCCATCCAAGAAATACTTGAAAAAGCTGCCAAATCCGCTTGTGTGAATCCCAGTGCACTCGTACATTTTCACTGGAAAAAGAGATGTTTTGCCTTGCTAACAGATAATACAGGCAGTTTGGTTTTTGGCCTCTAGGATGAAGAGACATAATATTTCCACAATATTGGATTTGCAATGTTAATAGGGACACTGAAAAATCGCATAGGATTTTTAAAATATATAATTTCCCAATTTAAAATAAAATATTGAGTTGTTCTCTTAGCAAAATTAAAACTAGCTTTAGTGCATGAATCTGACAGGTAGCCTGTGTCTCCAGTGTTGAAGACATGTATGAGGTCTGATACACAAAAAAAAAAAAAAAAGAGACTAACCCTGTAGCTCAGAGGAGACACAAAGAGATGGTTATAGAACATGGTCTAATCTATCACAGTGAGACAAGGCTCAACTTGATCGCTTCACTCTGTACAAGTGGAAATGTGTTCAAATATAGATGTTTTCTTACCTGCGTTTGGAAAATGTTGATGTGTAACAGTAACAGTGAGATAGCATCAGGTTTCTTGTGAAATTCACAGTAGAAACTTTTCAGTTATTGGCAGAGGCTTATGGTGAAGAGATCCCAAAGATCAAGTCAGTGCTCAAAGGAACCCATTTTTTGTCAGTAGAAGATGTGAAAGCAAAAAATAATAGAGATCTTTAATGGCCTTTCAGAAAGTACTTTGCAGAATTGCTTTGAACATTGGCAGCACCTATGCAGCTGTGTGTCAACTCAGACAGAAACTATTTTGAAGACTACAACCATGGTTGATTTTCTTAATTTGTTGGATAAAAAAGAGTTACAGGCAGTCTTGCGTGTTTTGTATTATACCTTGAGTACTGCTCCTTGCTCTGATGCTTTACCAGTCACTAGAGGAAGTCTTCATTGAAGACACAAATTTGCTCACTTCACAAAATTAGACAGAAGCAAAATACAAGTTACTTGTCTAGAATCACTGCCCCTTTGTTGTGCCTTGGAGGACAAGGGGCCTTTAACTGTGTGGCCTCTGGGTGAGGTGACTCAGCAGATGCAGAGTGGCTCGTGCTCATTTCTGCAGTATCCCTGCCTTCCAGCATGTATTACTGCTACTTTTCGCTCCTCCAGTTTTGTTGTCTTTAAGCTTTATCTCAAGGTGGCAAAACTGATTGCTAGATTCAAGCCATCAACTTCATGTGCCATAAAACCCACTTTTTTAACACAATCCAGGACTCTCAGTGTAGAAATATAATGTAAAGCATAGGTATTTTCTACCCATAGAAGATCCTGCCAACATATTCTGTATATATCTTTCATTATTTATCTGCTGTAACATGGGGTTGGGCACGTTGTTAAAATTTTATATTTTTCAACATGTTTCCTAGTAGAAAATATTTTTTCTAATATAAAATATTTATTTTATTGGCAAAGCCTTCACCAGGCTGCTCCACTTCTTTGATGAACTGTGGAAGATAGGTTTTCATTGGCAACATCTGACAACCTAGCAGACTCTCTCAGCAGCTGGATTAGTAACTTCAGCATTGCTTCTGGGTCTTTCATATAATTAGTCTGCTTATGGGCCATCTGGGTCGCTTTGCCTCTGCTGTTTCCTTTCTTTTTCTGAGGAAGAGTAAGCTCTCCAGTTATTTCTTCAGGACATCAGTTTGTAATAACTCTTCCTCAGGTTGGTCTGCTTGGTCTTGTGCAAACGTCCATGCTGGTCTTGCCCAGGAGCAGAGACCTCACTTTTATTCCTTTTTTCTCAGAGGTCTGAATCTGCTCATCGTGACTTTTTGTGATGTGGGAGCAGAGCTTCTCATTGCTACCAAGCAAATAAGCTGGCGGTCAGCTCAGCAAGTGAACATTCACTGCCTTTGCACAAATAAAGCCCTAACTGATCTCAAATCTTAAGAGCAAATACACGCACACAGATGCATGTGTATTTGCGCATACACATATCCGCCCCCTTCTAGTTTAACTAAACTGAAGTTACTAAAAGGAAATGTAATTGCTTATTTCTCTCTAAAAGACCTGCAAGTTGTTAAGCTTTACCTTTATGTGCCTGTCTTTCAAACACCAGCAGTGGGCAATATATGTGAATTAACTTGAACTGAGTGCTGGAACAGAAGAAACTCCTTCCTACTGTGGCTGAGCTGATGAAAACCATAGCTATTCAGTTTAGCTAGCCCTTGCTGAGTATTAAGATACCTTTGAACTTAGTGAGGTTTCTTGTGATGCTGTAGATATACCAGCCTTCTCACATATACTCAGCATTGCAGTGCAATGAGTACAGGGGAGATGTCCCCTGCTCTGCAGAGAGCTGCTCTTGCACCTTAGGTGGCTGGGTCCTCCTCTGCAGGGACAGCTATGGCATTCCCTTCCAGCCTCTAGATGTGGCATTTAGGCAGTATTCATCTGTCTAGCATGGGCCTTTCACATATCTGGCATCCAAGATCCTTAAGATAAGGACAGCACATAATTTTGAGCTCTTGCTCACACATTTTTGAGGTACTGTGTAACATTAAAGAAAGTCTTAATAAATGATTGTCATATTAGTTGAATAAAGCATCTTGCAACCATTGATTGGCCCTGTATTTTTTATTTTAAGATCAAGCATTTTTCTTCTTTGTCATATTAAACAAGATATAGTTACAAGTTGCTCCTCAGTGTTGCTGCCTTCAACAGCGAAAACCCTTTTGTTGCACTTCAGCCAAGAAAGAGAAAGTCAGCATCAAATGCCTCCAGTGGGCACCTTGCACTGTTAATTGCTGATGAGAGTCACACACCACCTATTAGAGCTAATCATCACCCTAAAGGACATTTTGCTTACCTGTTTAGTCTAGAAAGTACTTATTGTCACAGTTTTTATTTCTGCTCATTGGCAAAAGGTTTAGGCCTCATCACTGAATTCCCCATACTCATTTGCTGAGAAATAATGTTTCTCAGGAATTGAACTCCTGTTATCAAGCAGATTAGATGTCCTGCAGATAAAAGTAATCCACTTTGTGCAGGTGCAAAACACTAAATTTTGTAAGCCTGAGTTCAGTGAGGGGAGTCACTGCCTTCTCTTTCTTGTACAGGTGTGCTATATTCTGTTTTGTTTATTGTAGGCAAAGTGAGTGATGCGGAGTTTGACAAATCTCACTATAACAAAAGGTAGCCAAAGGGAGTGGAAGCGGCACTCAGCTTTACATTGCTTCAACATTGACTTTAATAATGATAATTGTCTTCTGCACTGCTAAAACAAAAGCAAGGAGTGAGGGATTCCTTATCGAAGTCTTTAAGAATTATTATTTTTAAACAAAATCATGTGAAATGCAAGTGAAAAGAATATAAAGCCTATTCTCCATAAGGTGAAATAGCTACCAGGATGGTAAGCACAATTAAGTCTGGTGTCTGAGCTGGCACTGCAGTGATCTCCTGTGCAGTCACCTGCCTTGTAACTGCAGGAACTTCCCATTGTAACACATTTGCTTGTTCAACATCACGTGCAGAGCAGCCTTTTTAAAGAGCCCCATGCTGCACTCCGTGGAGCTTTTCTTTTGACTGTGCATAGGTAAACCTCTTTCCTAAGTTTTATGAGGTGCGAACATATATGCTATTTTATGCTATTGGCCTATTTATTGGATTAGCTTGAGGATTTGAAGCAAAAGCTTAAGGTGATATTGAAAACACACATCACTTCTATTGTAGCTAAGAAAATCAGCTTTAGAATTAGAGAGACCTTGTATCTGGCATTATGTATAGCCCTTTAGCTTTTTAGCATGGCTGTTCTTTGTTGCTATAGCAACCGAATTAACCATTTCATTAATATAATGGAATAAAACACATTTATTCATTTTTGCACTCATGAGTAATCCACATTCAGCTTTCAGCTTACTCGTCAAGCTGTGTCCCTTTCACCTCAGCCCAGATTTTTCGTCAGCATTGCCAAAGGGTTTTTATTTGTATTTTTCCTTGGTGGGGAGAGAGTGAGCTGCTGTTTTTTGAAGAATGTTGGGGGTTTTGTAATTAAATTTACCTTCATTTCATTGGCTAGCTTCTGCTTAGCATACTTTAAGTGGAAAAGCAGAGTTCACAGGCAGCATTCTGTGCAGAAAAGTGGTGTTCTTCGCATCAGAAAAGAATAAATCACTTAAAATTATGAAACCTTGTGCCTGTAATCAGTTTATAGGCTAAACCTGGCATGACGTGTTCTACTGTAAATACTAACGTACTCAGCTATGTACATGGCCCAAACAGTTGTGTTGCTGAACTGTGCATGACGTTAAAAGCAGATGGAGTGCTACACTCCTTGTTCACTTTGGGTTTAATGATTCCCAAGCCATGCCCAGAGGTCATAATGGTTATTGAAATAATGGCTTATTTAAAATAATATGTCTTCCCACCAGCAGAAGAAAGTGGGACTACACCCTGTGTGTGACATGGGCAAGGGATGGTGTCAGCCCACTCTGCATTGCTCTCTCTCAGGTGTTGCCATTCCCGATACTGCCCTTGCACTAGCTCCCTGCCCATAACAGTGTAGTACCAGCTCTGTAGAGGACCCAGATGCAACAAGGCTTGGACAAAACCTCCACAACAACCCACACTCCCCTTGGCAGTCTTGGGTTTTGGTCAGCAATAAGCAAATGAGGCCTATGGTCAGTTCTTAGAAGCCCACCATAATATACTGCATGCCCAGAGTAGCCCTAGAAGCTATGGTGGCACAGTCAGACTTGAGACACCTCCCCAGCTCTATCTTGCTGCATGTCCAGGATGGCAGAGGGACCACAGTGCCCAGATGGGTGCCAGTGATACTGCAAGACTAGGTTGGCTGCTTTTATACTTGCCTTGTGCCAGTGATGTGACAGTGAGTACAACTTGGGTAATATTTATCTTACTGTCCTTCCAAAGCAGCTATGAGTGCAAAGTCACAGGCTAAATTTCAGCCCATGAAATTCATCATTAATAGCAATTCCATGACTGAACTCATTGCAAATAGAGCAGTGTATCTGATGTGGGGTTTTGTTTGTTTGTTTGTTTGTTTTAGTTTTGCTAACATAACTTTGAAGTTACTAATGTGAAGCTGAAGTTTTACTGGAAATAGAGCAGATGTGTAAATGATTTTGAGAAATGAGTTAATTAACTTTGAAGGTATAAACTCTTTCATTAAAAAGACACAGTATAGAAGTAACAGCACAATAGCGTATTGCCTACCATAAGATTGTTCATTCAGTGCTCTTTGAATGAATATATAAATCATATAATCTACAAGGGCTGGTAGAGTCTACATCATTCATGTGTGCTGCCTCCTCTAACTGAATTAAATTTTAAATTCTTCCTCCCAGGCATCTCATTGTGTAAGAAACACCCAAAGACCCAGAAGGTGAAAGTCATGTAGCTGGCAAGGCGAGAGACCACAACTGGTCCTGGACACAAAAACCTAAGTACAAAAGCTCTGTGCGCATTACACATCATGCTGGTGCCATATTCTTCTGCCTTTGTTTCTCTTTGTATATGGAAAGCATCCTCCCAGCTGCTGAGTGATACAGGCCTAAGTGAATTTTACCATAACATATCATAGTGTGGTAGCAAGGCTTTTGGACTAGTAAATGCTATGTTAACACTAATCTTTTGAATCAATTGTTTAGCTTTGAGCACATTGTCATCTGACATAAGTTTAGCCAGAAATGGTTAACAGAGAGCTTGTGGCTTCCAAAAGTATTGCAGCTGAACATTTTCCCCAAACACGGAAGTTAATACTGGTACAATAACTATTACATGGAGGGTGGGGGTGGGGGTGGTGTTTACCTTGGCACTGATTAAAAATGGCAGTCAGGTACTTTAGAAATACAACAAATAAGATGAAGTAATTTTTGAACCTTAGCTGCACCTCATTAGAAATCTTGTCCAAAAATGAGTAAAAACTAACTAACTGTGTTAACTAAGTTTAACTAACTGTGCAAAGAAAGAAAGAAAGAAAAAATAATAAAAAAAAAGAAACCAGTGTTCTTGCATTCCCTCTCTTTCCCTGTTCCCATGGTGCAGAGAATACCTGGGCCTCTGACCCCCTGGGTGAGTCCATTCCTTGGTGACTTGGTTCCTGCGCCCCAGCACAGCCCCATTTGCCACCAGCACCGGCTGAAGCCGTGAACCTGAGGAAAGCAAGTCCTTATCCTCTGTTAACCTCCCTTCACATTCCATAAGATTAAGGTTAAAAACTTGTTTCCCTCTCTCCTGAGGGCTGTCCTAAGGTTGATTAACAATAAGCTGTGTCTGTACCAAACTGGGTATTATTTCCCCATCTAGCGCAGACCTTGTATAATTCAGGTGACTCCCAAGCCAAACATCCTAATGAGCGTATGAGGGCTGTTACAGATGTTCTGTGAACAGCAGGCATATTAAAAAAAAGAGAGAGAGAGATCTGTGCCCTAAGCTTTGTTGCTCGCTGAAGCTGCAGGGCACGGGCAGCAGGGGAGTGCGGGGGCGCGGGCCCCGCAGAGCCCGGGCTGGGGAGCCCTGCGAGGCTGGGACAGGCCCCACGGGCCCCAGGGCCCGGCCCAGGCGCGGGAACAGCCCCGGTAACAGCGGGGAGGCCGTTCTCCCTCAGGAAGAGCCGGACGCGGCTCCCGCGGCAGGGGGCGGCCTTCCCGCAGCCGCCCGGGTGCTGCGAGCCGCCTTCCCCGCGGCCCGAGGAGGCGCTCGGCAAGGCAAATGTTTGTATTACGACCGACATTTAGTGTCTGCTGTTAGGCAAATGTTTGGATACCGCGTTCCGACGCTGCCTGCGGCTGCCCCTTGGCAGTGAATGCCAGGGGTAACCCCCAGGTTACAGGTCACCCTAGCGTACCTGCTGCCCAGCCACCTGATTCAGAGGGACACTTGGGTTTTATCTTCTTTCGTCTTCATCCCAGTTGCCTGTAATACGAATTTGAGGTCTTAAAAGTAAATCGCTCGGCGTCGGTTAGCTCCGTGCAGCATCTGTGACTTGGTAGTGTTCCTTTTTTTCCTACAGAAACGGCAGCACACACGCTCAGGTGCTGTGATATTAGTCACAGCACATTTTAACTTTCCAATGGCCATCGGTACAGATGAAACAGGAGGCAGAGCTATTGCCAGAGAGGCTCTGGATACCAGAGTAAAATTAGCATCGTAAGAAGAGAAAGTATTACTGTTACCCAACCACTGATGAATTAGCCAGACAGGGCTAAAAATAGATTGGAAATGTCTACATTATAGTCGTAAGTGTATGACTTCATGTTACTTAAACTGAAATGGTGTTTTGCTGCATGAAATCCTGGGCATACAAATAGTGCCTTATATGTACTTATCTGCATTACAGTGTGTATATATGTTTATATACTGCACATGTCATGTATATGTCTAGACAGATACTAATTATTGATAACGGTTAAGTTTTGGTTTCTATGCAGGTCACGTAAAGCACTAATAAATGGCAGTCTATCTCCAAAGCTGTGTCCTAACACTTAGCACACATATCTTCAAACCTAGCAGAGGAAAAGAAATTATGTTGAAAGTACTGATGAATGCACCCCTAAGATCCCTAGTAAGAGCCATTTGTACTCCTTGTTTTCTTGTAGGTGCATTATGGGAGTACAAAGAGGGGCAGGTGGGAGGTTCTAGAAGCCCCAACAATGCTTGAAATTATTTCTACCTGCCCTTAAACCACAAGACTTGTAGATCTGCTTCTCTTCCAAGGCCTCATCTGTTTATAGTTTGTACTCAAATTTGTGTTCTTTGCATTCAGATAGCTACTTTGAGATATAAACCATCTTTGCCATGTCTTTGCACTCTGACATGCACTTTCACTGCCATCAGCACAAACCCAGCCATGTAACTGGACAAGAACGAGGCAGGGTAAAGTGATGTTAAACCAAAATCACACAAGGGGTGAGGTTCTGGGATTATTTTCCTACTGCAAGTACACAGCCTCAAAGTCTGTCCCCCAGGATGACAGGAATCCCTTGGGATTTCCCTGTCATGGGAGACCCAGGCAGGTGAGTTACCTTGCCCCTCAGCTGGCAAGATACAGCCTGCATTGCCTTACAGCTCCTACCTACAGGCTTTCATTACTTTTCAGATTCTACATTGTTTCATTTCAGTGAGAAGTATATTGTCTTATAAGTGAATTGCTCACTATTGATTCAGAAGCATGTATCTGTAGCACAGTCATATTTTGAGGGGGTGGATACAGGCATTTTTCTGCCCTTCATTGTTCTGAAGACAGTAGCTCCCTATCTCTTCACTCTTGCAGGATATGGCTCAACGTCACATCAGGAAACTGGATGGGGAAACAATCAGAATATTGGCTGTGTTTGGAAATGGCTCCTCATTTCTCTGCCTGTCTGTTCTGCGCTGCAAGCCCAAACTGCCCCTGTGGTCCAGCAAGGTATGTATGCAAATCCTTCTCTTGGTTGGTGTGCAGTAATTACCTGTGATTATTGCACAGTTCAGCTCATGAGTCAGCCTGGCTTGCTCACTGCCTCTGAAACATCGCTTCACCCCACACACCTTTCCTGACCTTGCACATCCTATTTCTTTACAAATGCCAGTACCTTCTGTCAGCTTTACCCATTCATCACACCACTTCCTCATTACTGCACACTCCAAATCAAAATTAAAGTCACCTCTCACATTTCAAAGCCCTCATCTGTCTCAGGGCAGGGTATCTCGATGACTCCCTTTGTCCTGCTAACCCTCAGCAGGCAGCCATCACCACTGGTTCAAGTTCTCTGCTTTCAGTCAAGCCCCCAGGCCCATCTCACAGCACATACTGAGCTGCTCACCCAGCCACTCCGTGGTGGAGACAGTGAGTAAACGTCTCATCCCTTCACCCTTAACATGTATCCTAGTTTTCTCTGACCTGGTTTTCCCACAGGAATGCCCATGACACCACCTAGCTGTTCCTTTAAATAAACAAAAAACACAGCGATGACTCCAACAGCCCATCCATGAGCTTAGTTTTCTCCTTCCTCTCCTTGCCAGTTCTTCCCCTGCTCATCCTCTCTCCTGAAGAGCAGCCTGGAGGCATTTAACATTGCTGGTATGGTGTGAGCAACCCTCCAGTTATTACACTGCATGCTTTGTTTGCGTAATTAGCTGTATGTAGTGTTTACCAACAGACCAAGCTGAGTGGCAAGGAATGTGTCTAGATCAAGGTTGGCTAACAGTAGAGATTAGCAGGGAAGTCTGATTGTTGCTGCACTGCATCTTGGGCATGGCCCAGAGTTGCAGGCAGCTACAGAGAGGGGATTTGTGTGCTGAAAATGCTCTAAGCAGCCTGTGTCACATCTTCCACGCCTGATGCAAGGAGTATGGATGAGGAGTAGTAGTAGTAGTGAGCTCAGCCTTCGGTTTCTGTCATAGAATACAGCCTTCTTTGAAAGCACAAGTCCCTCCTTTACTCTTTAGTTGTTAAATGCATGTGTTGCAAGTGGGATTGTCTCACTACTGGGGGGGCTTTAACTCATCTGTGGCTCACCTTAGAGCCATGAACACTGCCCTTGTCACCCAGGGTAGTTTATTAACACTCTGCACGTGTGGCACAGCTGGAGCCCCACGTGTGCATACAGCCACCTCCTCTGGCCCCACCACCCAGGGGCTTTGCACTCCCTCTGACTTCCCTGGCTGCTTGGTAGCTCAGTTGTGGCCTTCAATATTTTCTGGCCTCACTGCTTACTAGGCTGGGCCATAGTAATCCAGAGTTGATGCAGAGATGACAAAAGAAGAAGAAACCAGGAAAGAAGGTTTCCTTCTTCACTTTTTACTTGAAAACAATATCACTTTGATGCAGTAACAGCATGTGTAGCTCAAACATAACAAGCTGGTAGTAAGAGCAGTGAAGCTACTCTATCACTTCTGCTTTAGCCTTTTGGGTTGAAATCATTGTGTTTTCAAAAGACTTCTTTATAGTATTCACCAAAATATGTTTACAGAAAGGCTCAGAATCACAGAATCACAGAATCACCGGGTTGGAAGAGACCCACTGGATCATCGAGTCCAACCACTCCCACAAAACACTAAACCATGTCCCTCAGGACCCCGTCCACCCGTAACTTAAACACCTCCAGGGAAGGCGAATCAACCACCTCCCTGGGCAGCATATTCCAGTGCCTAATGACCCTTTCCGTAAAAAACTTCTTCCTAATCTCCAACCTAAACCTCCCCTGGCGGAGCTTGAGGCCATTCCCCCTTGTCCTGTCCCCTGACACCTGGGAGAAGAGGCCAGCTCCCTCCTCTCTACAACCTCCCTTCAGGTATTTGTAGAGAGCAATGAGGTCTCCCCTCAGCCTCCTCTTCTCCAGGCTAAACAGCCCCAGCTCTCTCAGCCGCTCCTCATAAGGCCTGTTCTCGAGCCCCTTCACCAGTTTTGTTGCTCTTCTCTGGACACTCTCCAGAGCGTCAACATCCTTCTTGTGCTGAGGGGCCCAGAACTGGACACAGTATTCAAGGAGCGGTCTCACCAGTGCCGAGTACAGAGGGAGAATAACCTCCCTGGACCTGCTGGTCACACCGTTTCTGATACAAGCCAGGATGCCATTGGCCTTCTTGGCCACCTGGGCACACTGCTGGCTCATGTTCAGCCGGCTGTCGACCAACACCCCCAGGTCCCTCTCCTCCTGGCAGCTCTCCAAACAGACCTCACCCAGTCTGTAGCTCTGCATAGGGTTGTTGTGCCCCAGGTGCAGGACTCGGCATTTGGCTGTGTTAAACCTCATCCCATTGGACTCTGCCCAGCAGTCCAGTCTGTCCAGATCCCTTTGCAGAGCCTTCCTACCCTCCAGCAGATTTACACTTCCACCCAGCTTAGTGTCATCTGCAAACTTACTAAGGGTGCACTCAATGCCTTCATCCAGGTCCTTGATGAATTGTGCTCAGGCACAATTGCAACACGGTGTGCCAAGGCCATTGATAGCACTAATGCCAAGGATCACAGCAGATGGGTGGAGAAAAAGCTGGGTGGAATAGCAAAGGGAGAGGATGCTAAAGGAAGGGACAAGGGCATGTGCTGATGATTTGAGCATTTCTCCTGGCAGCCAGATAAAAAGATGCAGAAATTATTTTCCAAACTTGACTGCTATGAGTTTGGTAAGAGCTTGCAAGTTTTAGTGTTTACAGATGGCTTAATTTGGCAGTCATAATCATTATAGGAGCTACTAATCTAATGGGAGTTAAAGGCTGCCAGAAGTAAAGTATGACAATTAGAGCAACACCCCATTCCATGAGTGCTCATAACTTAGTAACATTACAAACACCATAAGGTGCCCTGATGCTTATGCATCAGGTGTTTGGTTAATCATACTACAGTTTAAGAAAGCACTGGCCCCAAGGAATAAATGGACAGTGAAAAATCATAGCTTTGCCTGTCCCTCCCCACACAGCCCCTCACCCCCACAGCTGGCATGACAGCAGACCCTATTTCTTTTAATCTTTGCAAAGAAAACACACATGAAATCTAAGCAGTGGCCAAATAGCACACAGCTGAAGAACCTGCCATGTGAAGACACATTTCCAGCATTTGTTTAAAGCTCATCATTCTTCTACATGTTTGAAAAAGCGTATCATCTGTATCATCAGGGGCATAGTCACGAATACTGAGCCTACTTCCCACCACCTGAGCTGCAATGTAAATCAAGAAAAGATGTACAAACTAACCTGCACTGCCTGGTGTTTGCTAATGATGTGCATGTGTACCATTGCATAGATGATGATACTATAGTGCCTGCTGTCCCCTAGTAACTTGCATGTATGTGTTAAGCCCAAGAAACGTGTGCACACACACATATGCACAAATTGCCACGTTCCTTGTTGCTTGCTTTCCTCCAGCTAGTATACTATCTACCTGCTTTCTTTTTCCAGAGGCCCTGCACTGCTGAACACGTTCTTTGGATCCATTTTGAAAGCAGCTTCATAATCCACTTTATAAGGAAGTTGTATTTTCCTTTCGCAGTAGTTTGGTGGTTATCCACTATTCCCTCTCTTAAAATTCCATCTACAAGGTCTGCTGCAGAACATCCTGCTGCCACAGGAAAGACAAATTTCTAGGTCATTTAGTAGCGTAGTTGGAAACTGAAAAAAATACTGCTGGTGGGATGATGCTGACATGCAGGACTGAGAGCTTTTTCAATAAGCTGTATCAACTAGGCCTAAAACCACTTTTGCTGAAGAAGCTTTCTCAGGTCTAAACTGGCATTTGTTGACATAGAATCATAGNTGGGCAGCATATTCCAGTGCCTAATGACCCTTTCCGTAAAAAACTTCCTCCTAATCTCTAACCTAAACCTCCCCTGGTGGAGTTTGAGGCCATTCCCCCTTGTCCTGTCCCCTGACACCTGGGAGAAGAGGCTAGCTCCCTCCTCTCCACAACCTCCCTTCAGGTATTTGTAGAGAGCAATGAGGTCTCCCCTCAGTCTCCTCTTCTCCAGGCTCAAAGTGTGCATTCAAGCTGTTTGCCATGGGTGAGTGTAAAATGGAAATATATGAAAATATAGGCTATGAAAATATAGCCTGCCTTTTTCTCATAAGTGCCCTGAGAGTCAAATTCAAATTGCATCTCACTCAATGAAGAGCTTGTTGCACTTCTGGGGTGAGTTATGTTTTAGTCTTTCATGATGCCTATCCTCTGTACCACGAAAAATCATAGTTCAGCTTAGGTTCAGTAGTCACCTAAGAAGTGGGAGATCTTAGTGTTGCCTCTGCACCAAATAATAGTTAATTAGCAATAAGAAGACGAGCTCCAATAGTCTGTCATATGCATGAAAGTCAGCATTTGGGAAGTCTCCCCAGAGAGTCAATATCAGGAAGCACATATATTTTGAACAGACATTAAGTCAGGAGTCTTCACTGCAACAAAGCACAGTGTAGCAAAAAAGGCTTCATCTCTTTTGCTAGAAGATGTTTCCATCAGCAAGAGGGGAAAACAAATCTTAACCACAGATTTCAGCATAATAGCGGCAGTAACAAAATAAGCTCCATTATTAAACTAACTCTTGCTAAGAGCCAGATGATTTCTACAGACAATTTTGCATGCAACTGCTAGATATAATTTGCAGAGTGAGTGCCAAATTGCCATACTAATTATTTCTGGGCTGATGTTCCCTCAGTGACAGTGGCATTTGGAGAATGGGGAATAACCAACAAGTGAAGTGCTGAAGTGGGAGATCACTAATAGAGTTTCTGAGAAAGAGAAATATAGCAAATACCAATCTTCCTCTTCATACACTCACTCTCAATTTGCACTGAGACAATTTAATACACAGAACCGTTCTACCTAGTTCATCTATACTTTCGGCACTTCTCAAGCAAACGATGCCCAGCCGTTCCCTTGGCAGAGCATGGGTCTGGCTGAGCAGGGTTCTGCACCCTGGGCAATGTTAGCTGTCAGGGGGTAACCCTGGTGAGGCCTCACCAGCCCTGAAAATCTCCATGATGAATTTGTTTCCCTCACTATGCATCTGACATGTGACTCATGCATACACGCTGCGCAACAGAGCTTGCTTAATTCTCCAATCTGTAATATGCTGGGGAGGTGGGGAAGGGCTGGCAAGAAGCTCACTTAATCTGAGTCAGTGAGCAGCTTTGTATCAGCTTTTATGCCTGATCTCTTGCTAGCAGTTTGCTCTGAGTCAGTTTTTCAAACTGGATGCTTTTGCACACTGCATAATGAGAGATAGAAAAGAAGAGCCTTTCTGTCATACTATGAGTTTTTTTGCTTTTTGTTCTTTTTCTCTGTTTTATTTTCCTTTTTTTTTGTAGTTGCTGCAGTATTTTATGAAGTTTAAGGAGCATGATTCTAGTCTGGCCCTACAGACAGTATTAAGTGAAAAGCCACAGGAAAAGAAAGGAGTAGATTGGCTTCAAAGACCTTTAGGTTATATTTTTCTCCTCTTAAAAGCAGAATTTAAATGTGTTAAAAGACCAGTTACTGAAAGTAGAATAACCATTTAATATTCAATTTAAAAAATACTTAAGAAAACATTGGTTTAGATTTTAAATATCAAAAAGTTAAAGTGAGATTTTGCCAAGGACATGGATCTGTTAGAGGGACTCCAGAGGAGGGCCATGAAGATGACCAGAGGGCTGGAACACCTCCCGTATGAGGACAGGCTGAGAAAATTTGGCTTGTTCAGCCTAGAGAAGAGAAGGCTCCAGGGAGACCTTATAACAGCCTTCCAGTACATACAGAGGACATACAGGAATGATGGGGAGGGGCTCTTTATCAGGGAGTGTAGTAATAGAACTAGAGGTAACATTTTTAAGGTGAAAGAGGGGAGATTTAGATTAGAAAGTTTTTTTTAAAAGTTTTTTACTGTGGGGGTGGTGAGACATTGGAAAATGTTGCCCAGAGACGTTATGGATACCACATCCCTGGAGGTGTTCTAGGCAAGGTTGGATGAGGCTTTGAGCAACCTGATGTAGTGCAAGGTGTCCCTGCCCACAGCAGGGAGGTTAGAACTGGATGATCTTCAAGATCCCTTCCAACCCAAACCATTCTATGATTCTATGAAATAAAGAGTCCAAAACCAGCAAGTGGCAGTGGCAGGAATATAAATGATTTTTGCTAAAATGTCCGTAATTCTCGATTTGCCTTGTGCATTACTGTAGCAGGGACCTCAGGGTAATGGAGACATATTCCCAGAGGGGACTATTGGACTGGATGGACAACTGAGCTTACACAAAACCACCACAAGATCAGTTAGTCACAGAATCATACAATCACAGAATCACCGGGTTGGAAGAGACCCATCGGATCATTGAGTCCAACCATTCCCATCAAACACTAAACCATGTCCCTCAGGACCTAGTCTACTCGTGACTTAAACACCTCCAGGGAAGGCGAATCAACCACCTCCCTGGGCAGCCTATTCCAATGCCTAATGACCCTTTCTGTAAAAAACTTCCTCCTAATCTCTAGCCTAAATCTCCCCTGGCGGAGCTTGAGGCCATTCCCCCTC
>WAAB01001147.1:0-27320 GCA_013389865.1 Piaya cayana | reverse complement strand
CACTGCTGGCTCATGTTCAGCCAGCTGTCGACCAACACCCCCAGGTCCCTCTCCTCCAGGCAGCTCTCCAGACAGGCTTCTCCCAGTCTGTAGCTCTGCATAGGGTTGTTGTGCCCCAAGTGCAGGACCCAGCATTTGGCCGTGTTAAACCTCATGCTGTTAGACTCAGCCCAGCAGTCCAGCCTGTTCAGATCCCTTTTAGTCATTGCAATAAACAGCATTACACAGACAGATTTTAAGTTAATTTACAGCACCATAAGGCCACAGAAATTTAATGGCTGCTTTAAGTGTATGGGAGGTCATAGAATCAGTAATTTAAATTACATCAGCAAATCCTAGCATATCTGAGGCCACGTCTGCATGGTGTATGTCAAGCTTTTGTTCAGCTCTCTCCAGTGATTTGGTGCCAGCTGTGAGATTATCCCAGGACTCCCCCGTGGATGCAAAGGTGCTCTCTCCTGAATACCTGCGTAGGTTCATGCTTCTTGGTGCTGTGTTTTTATGGCAGGCCCCTCTGGAGGGGCTGTATGCAACACACTGAGAAAATAATATGGAAACATAGGGCTGTTTCTCTGGAGCCAGGGACTTTAATTCTGTTACGAGGTCTCTCTTTTTATTTTCCCTGTGCATGTTTACTTAAACTCATAACTAGCTTAATCCATCCCAGATAAAAAATTGTGCTTGTTTGAGGACAGCATAGGCATATGCTGTCAGGTGTCTTGTTCCAGTTATATTTTTTTAAGTCTGCATCAGTTCCCTTCCCTGGCCCTTGATAACAAATATTGCACATACCTGCAGCCGCTACCACTTTGGTGGGTTGCAGTCTATAGCAGCTGTCTCCAGCCCGAGCATGTCTGTTGGTGCTTCATCCTCCTCGTGCTGCAGGAGAGGGTTCACATGCCCTGTCCAGGCTCCTGCTGTTCCCAGCAGGCTGCTAGCACTGGAGAACCCAAAACTCCTATCTCTGTCCATTTGTGTGCATCACCACCCTGCACTGGAAGTCATTGGTGAATTATCTGCTGTTTGTTAGGCACAAATTGTTGTTAGGCACCTTGCAAATAGTTCTAGCTGTAACTATACTCAGTTTTCAGTGGTGACGATTCTTTGAAGCTTACTATGTCCATTTGCATCATATGCCAACAGTGAGGCTCGTTACTCACAGCCACTTATTAACTGCGGTGTCCGTCATTCCATCCAAGAGAGAGAGGCCACTGCTTCCCAGCAGGGCCCTAGCATCTTCAGAACCTGTTTGGCGCTACAATTGCTTCAGGATTGCTTCAGACCGAGATGAACTCATCAGTTTAGCCTGTCCAAAGCTAATCTCATTATAGATAATCTTGTTTACCACTTGTACTGGCCATTAAAAAATGTTATCTGTTAACTCTTTGAGTCCCCAGCAAACCAGCCCACTACATTGACAAACATAAAGGCCAAGTGCAGTAGCTGAATCACTGTTCCCAGCCCACAACTAGCATCACATCCTCCAAGGACAAGGGTGACAGCAGCTTTCCCTGTGAAAATGCAGCAGCAGTGCAGCACCAGGCTCATGCTTGTAGTCACACATCACATCATCTCCATTCCTAGCTTTTTCATCCTGACATCTCATGTCAGTAACAGGTTATCAGCGTCCTCACTACCAGTGTGGATGCCTTCTGTGATTAAATTTAACCCTGCTAGGTTCAGCATAGCCTCAAATGAAGGAGGTATGCAAAACTTTTCCCCACTTATATCTTAAAAACACACTGCTTAAAACACACCTCCTGTTTGCCTTCACTACTCCACTTTCATAGAGTGAAGCAGCAGGAGACATGAGAGGGGTGACCTCACACTGCTTTTGTCAGTCAACTCTAGTGAGATTTCTGACTCGCTACTGGGGTCTCCATGGACCACGTGCACACATACTTCCCCATGCACACAGACTTCCAGTTTTAGGAGCAGCAAATCCTGCTGGAGGCAGGTACCCAATATAGCGCTGAGAGGGTAGATATGGGTGTGATCAGTGCCATGACTACTCGGCCTCTCCTAGGTGGTCTGCAGCTGAAGCAGGGGAAGCTTTATCTTTCCATGCATCTTAGAAGCAGAGCTGCTGTTTCACCTTGTTTTCTATCTCCTATGTTTTCAAATATTCATGCTCATTTTGGGTTAATCTCAGTCATACTGCCAACCTATTGGAATACAGAATTGCAGAACACGTTTACTAGTGGAAGTACATGTTTGCTCCATTTAAAAAAAAAAAACCACCTTTCCTACTAAAATCCAGAAAATATGGAAAAACATACTAGAATTATTTTAATCACAATTTCAGATTTTTCATTCTGAACGTTATGTTTTCAGTTATTTCCCAGGTCAGTAATGGGATTATCCCTACATGATCTACTAGAATCATCATGTAATGGAAAAACTGAAATTTTCTTATTCTTTTATGTCTCTTGTTAAATCAGTGAAGATATCTGCTTTTTAGAACTAAGTTATTGAAAAATATTGCTTTTCTAGATCAGTGTCTCCATTTATTTTCAGCAGGTTGAGCTCCAAATTACTTCTAAATTAGTAGCTGAAAATGAATGTTTAAATTATCACTCATTTCTAGGAAAACAGTAGTCATTTTAAATTGAGAAGTCATTTTTAAATAAACATGCAGCAATGCAATTTTCATTTCCTTCTGAAACAAAAATATCCCAAACAAAACATTCCAAATTAGGTTTTTCATGTCTTTATCCAACATAAATATATCAAAATCTGTTATTTCTGTGAAACAATTTAGTTTCACCAAAATGACTGTTTTTCTTGCCAAAATGTTTTCCTTGCCTATGTCCTGACCAGCCCAGCTTCCAGTTTCCCTGCAGAGGTGGTAGAAAACATGAGCTGCTCCTGACACTTGGGCTGCAGAGGAACAGGAGGACACTTGATATTGTTGCTAAGATCCTCCAGGAACCTTCAAACACACTTGCTGCTGGTTTCCTCTTAAGAAGACACCCTTGGACATGATTAAAGGGAAACATGATTAAACAGGAATAAGAAAAAGAAGCATGAGTTCCAGCAATGTCATTGCCAGATGTCATTGCCAGTGGTGAGTAATTAACTTTGATTCCAGCCACTGCCGAGGCGAGGGCTGAAGCCCTGCTGGAGTGGACAGTAATTCCAGAGTGAAACTCTGGTCACACCTGCCTTCTTTCACACTGTGGAAGTGCTGTGCTGAGACCTCTGCCTGCACACAGCAGCAGCTGCCACAGGAATGGCTTCACCCCCTTCCCCAGCAGCTTCTGGTAGGGCATCACCCCTCTGCCAGAACAGTACCCTGTTTGGTTATTGTGGGTGGGGAGAGGAAATAAAGTTTGTCTGATTTCTCTTTGACCTGTGGAAATGAATGTTTCCAGGCTATAGGAATACCCATACCTTCCCCTCCTGCATCACCACAGATTTGTCTATGTCCTCCACTGATACTAGGAAGTATTTTATAAACATTCCACAAGACAACCTGCTGTCTTCAACAGTTTCCACAGACAGCACAGTAAGTTAATTTCCATCCATAATATTTGAAAATACCTTAATTATGAGTTTAACAAGTCTGCTTACTAATGCAGTTTTCTCTAAATTATTTCATGGTTGAGTAAGAATTCAGTCATTAAAAAGTAGTAATGAATATGTGGAGCGAAACAAAGCTGCGGCCTTTGGAAGTCTGCCTTGCAGAGCAGTAGGAGGAGGTGAAGCTCTTGTCTTTCTGCGATGATGTCTGACCTTAAGCTATAAATCTGTTATCTCTAACACTACCTATGGAAGAAGTGTTTCAACCCCATCTCTCCATAATCCTGGTCTGCTTTGATGCTGGTCCTTGAGAACTGCAAAGGTCTTATACATGCTCTGCAATGGGGATTGCTGCTGCATTTAATGTCATGCAGGACATTACCACTGCAGCATCAGGAGCTGGAATGATAAACATAATGCAGAGCACCCAGAAGTGCAAATGAGCAAATTGTGCAGTGGGGTTAATGCCCAGTCACTTGTGCAGTTTCACACAGTGGTGCCACTTCTCCTCAGGACAGCCCCATGTCCTCTTCTCTGCATGTCTGGGTAAGTGGTTTGTCCAGGGTTAGTTTCGAGTGTGGAGCCTCACTACTTCATGTGCAACCCATTAGCTCTTCTTTGTGTCTCTTCTTGTTTGATTAGTAAGTCTTCACATGTATTTAATTTTCACTCCAGCTGGATCTCAAACTAACCTTCCTAAGCCCTCCTTGCTTCCTAATCAAAGTCATGGGTGAGCATTAAAGGGTTCAATAGGGAAACTTAACATATTGAACTGCATTTTCTGGTTTTCGTGGGCACGTTACAGGGAAGATGATGACACCCACTTACACTGGTCCATGCCTCTGGGAGGCACATCCTCATACAGTTTGATGCAGACTTAGCACCTCTCCAAACAGCCATAAGCAAGATATGCCCAGACTTCGAGCAAAGTCAGAGGTGGAATCCACAGACCTAAGTCCACTCATCCATTGCCTGAAGTCCCTACTCCTTTACTGCACCAGGGGCATGACCATATCTTGAATTTTCTCCAACTTTGGGAAATGCAAATACAATGGTGCCTTCAGTCTCTGAAGTACATACGAAATTAAAATCAGAGATCAGCTGATGTATTAGTTTCTATGCTGAGCTATTTGTAATCTTTTCCAAAACCCTGCATATAATGCAGCCAAATGGCAAGGCAGATTGTGGCAGCAAATACCGGGGAAATATTTGTAGGAATTAGTGATGAAAGTTTAGTTGTAAACCCATCCTACAGAACTTGCTGATTGAAATTTAAAGGTACTCTGGCAAACGCTCTTGTTTTCAAAGAGCAGAGACATCATTCTTCATACTCTGTTTTATATATATTTGTATGCATCACACAGTAACATATCTTAGCTTATATATTTTTAAGATGACATTCTGAAGGATGATCATACTCAAGGATATATCTGCCAGATACCTTGGGAATCAACTGCAAGGTATTGAATAAAATGATAAAAAAGTTTTTGGTTTGTATATAAAGAATGAAAGGATAAGTAAGTTCCAATTGTTCACTATCCTAATCATCCATCCAATGTACAGGAAAAAAGGTTCAAAAGTCCCTCCAAGCACCTGTAAATTCAGCTGTAATTTGCAGTCTTAGAGACTTTTTTTTTTTTTGCAGGAGTAAATGATTTAACAAGCACTGAATATGTCAAAAAAGTTATTTTCTCTATTACAAATGCATTGCATTGAATTTGTCTCCATTCCTTTCCTTCAGCTCCAGGAAGGAACATAGATATCCACTGAATTAAAATTGGTTATTGCTGTCAAATATCAGGTAGAAAACCCCAGCATTTTTCTTTTCCCATCTTAGCTTAAACTATGATTTAACACATGACTTGGCCTCTACCTACAGATTCAAAAAATCTGGGTATTTAAAGGAATGACACTGGGAACTACTATGGTTTTCTCTTCAGGTGTTGATCCCCTCATTCACTCCCTGTTTACTAGTTATTCCAATAAAAGCAGTAAATAAACAATAAAAGAGGAAGTGGCCCTGGCAAGATGCAGATGAACTCAGTGCTCAACACTCACCACACCTTGATGTCTTCCCCAGGTGGAATGGGAAATGGGGAGGAAGTGATAGATTTCCTTGGTGGGCAGGGCAAGAGAGAGGACACACCTTGCTACTGATCAAATTTTGCTTTTAGGAATTCAGAAACCTTTCTGTACCCTGACTATTAGAACCCTGCCATCAGGTATAAAATGATGGGTTTAGAGACTATCAAGTGAATCTCCTGAGGCAAATTTTCAATTTTAAAAGACAAAACACAGACAGGGAGAAATGATGTTGTATACATCAGTACCCTGGCATCCCTCATTCATAAAAGCTTGGGCATGGACTGTTCTTCTGCCAAGATGCACAATCAGCATTGCAGACCTGAAGAAAAATGTAGGAGAAACTATAGGAGCAAACCTGGAACTGATGGTAGAATCAGGAAATACAAACAAATGAAATAAGAGACCATGGTGAGATTCAAAATGTAGGCCAAGACCATTCAGCTCTTGCAATCAAGTGTTTACCATCTGCCGCAGCATCATTCTGCTCCCATCTTTGTTCCCTTCATTCCAAACAATGCAATGTTTCAATCTTCTTTAAATTCAAGGACACAGAGTCCCCGAGTGCCCTGCTTGCTAGCACTGAATAGGAAAACAAACCTGCCCGGCCTTAACAGCATCTTAGCTTACGTCAGTGATGCAGAACATATTGCTTCAAATGCATATTCTTCTAGGGGTGCCATCCATCCACAGTGACAAGAAATAGAGCTTTCCCTCCCTTTATCATGTCTGAGAGAGAGGAATGTGTGAAGCAAAGCTAAATGTGTGAAATGCAAATATAAGTAGCTACATTCTGGTAATACATTTCCTACATTTTCTAGGAGTATTGCAGGGCTCCAGCTCGGGGCTGCTAATCTCCCCAACAGATGGCATGTCGTCCCTACCTATGTAGAAAGGACACATTTCTGAAAAAGTAAAGAGGCAGGAGCAACATGACACACGTGAGAGGGGCAGAATGCCATCCCTCCCATCCACAGCACAGAGTATCAGGGGTGAGGATCACAATGGAAACTAAGGGAGCTCTATTTCAAGTGTTCTCTCCAAGAAAGTACAGGCTGTAGGATTATTATTTTCTTTTTTAAAAAAGAGAAATTCTTGGGATATTTTAACTGGTAAAAACTTATTTTAAAATAATGTTTGATAAAGTATGGGAGTAATTATATAATAATATACTCTAATGTGGAGATTTGTGTTCACTTTTGCTTTCCACACAAACACTTATGTATATGTATAACATAAATTTCATATGCAAGAAGAGTTTGCCACACCTGCACAAGGCAGACACACAGTGGTATAGCTGGTGTCACAACAGTTCATTTGGGATATCTTGAACACACACTGTGCATGGGATCACCGCATCTATTTAAAGCAAAAAAACCCATGACTGAACTAAAACACTTATAAAAACCTATACATTTTCAGTTCATGACATTGTAATGCATTCTTTGGTCCCCGAAAGAAACTGATAATGACACTGAATACATGGTGCTTAGTACCATGAGTCTTTACAAATACATCGTGAGCTACTTGAGAAGACATCAGCAAAGAACAAGCATGCCTGTGGTGCATGGCACGGCTCATGCTCCAGCCAGAGCCCATCCTGGTGCTGAAGCACTTGCATTTCCCATTCCCCTTCTGCATTCCTTGCTAATGCAGAGTAATAGTAAAACTCACTGTCCCTAACCAATGGCACTGCAGATTGCTACAGAGCCTGTGTTAATTTCATGTCTTTGAGGTGCTTATACTATCAGATTTATTTGAAATTGGTTGGTATAGTTGAAAACTTCAAAAACAGGAAAAGCAGTGAGGTAACAGATCCTTAGTGTGAGTGTACAGACTGAGTTTCCTTAGAAAACTGAGCTTCAGTAGTAGTACCCTTATGATCCCTGAAGAAATTATGATAACTTAATTATTTTAAAGTATTTGGGGATTCAAGAATTTTGCTCATGGCAGCTTGAGAAACGTCAATCATTTTTATCCAGTGGAAAATATTATATTCAGTTTGTGAATGAAAAAAAATGAATGACAGTCAGTGCTTTGAGACTTTTTTCTGTGATGTGTTTAAAGTATATAGCACTTACAGAGCCAAAAAAACCTGATATGACATCTGAAATCTATAAAACTACTTGTAAGAAATAGCAAATGTAAGAGCCAGTCCTGGTAGAAGCTCAAGGGGTCTTCTAATGGAGCTGACTTAATTTGTTTTGCCACAGATTCAAGGAAAAGTTGGTGAAATCCTTCTTACTGTTTTTTACTATGAACTGCAAGCATTTGAGTCCCTGGCAATTCATTTGTGATTTATTCTCTGCATATGCACATTTTGACCATTCCCAGATTTCTTTCTGTGACACCATGGACATGACAACATTAATTTTACTACTAAAAACTACTTTCCTTCTAGACAATCATAGAATCATAGAATAACCAGGTTGGAAGAAACCCACCAGATCATCGAGTCCAACCATTCCTATCAAACACTAAACCATGTCCCTCGTCCATCTCGTCCACCCATCCCTTAAACACAGGGAATGCAAGTCAACCACCTCCCTGGGCAGCCTTGGGGCAGCCTGGGCAGTGCCCAATGACTCTTTCTGTGAAAATTGTTTTCCTAATGTCCAGCCTAAACCTCCCCTGGCAGAGATTGAGGCCATTCCCTCTTGTCCTGTCCCCTGTCACTTGGGAGAAGAGGCCAGCTCCTGACTCTCTACAGCCTCCCCTCAGGTAGTTATAGAGAGCAATGAGCTCTCTCTCAGCCTCCTCTTCTCCAGGCTAAACAATCCCAGCTCTCTCAGTCACTCCTCATAAGGCCTGTTCTCCAGCCCCTTCACCAGCTTCGTTGCTCTTCTCTGGACTCGCTCCAGAGCCTCAACATCCTTCTTGTGGTGAGGGGCCCAGAACTGAACACAGGATTCAAGGAGCAACACAGTATTCAAGTAAACTACTATTTTGCAGGTCCAAAACGTGATTGCTTTCTTTATTTCCCATTTGGTGTTAATAAAGTTACGCAGCGCTGGCCAGTTTGTAGTGTTTTGGATGCTGAACTATAAAAAGACAACCAAGAGTCAGGATGCAGCCTTAGAAGAACATTGCAAGTACAAAAGTGAATGCCAAATTCAAACCTTTAAGGAAGGTTAATTCATCTACAACATAAATTGAATAGGACAGGATGCTGATCTTCCACATTTTTCCTGACTTGTATCTTGTCCGCACTGCAGTTCACTTAGGAGAAAATTGCACTGTCTTAGCTGAATTAGAGATGTCTTTCCCAAATGCTCATGTTTATTAACCTCTGCTCTGAGGACAGGCTGAGAGAGTTGAGGTTTTTCAGCCTGGAGAAGAGAAGGCTGTGGGGAGACCTTATAGAGGCCTTCCAGTACCTGAGGGGTCTAAAAGAAAGCCGGGGAGGGACTTTTTACAAGGGCATGGAGTGATAGGATGAGGGGGGATAGCTTTAAATTGGAAGGAGGAAGATTTAGGTTAGACATTAGGAAGAAATTCTTCACAATGAGGGTGGTGAGGCACTGGCACAGATTGCCCAGGGAAGCTGTCACTGTCCCATCCCTGGAAGTGTTCAAGGCTAAGTTGGAAGGGGCCTTGGGCAGGTTGGTGTGGTGGGAGGTGTCCCTGCCCATGGCAGTGGGGTTGGAACTGTATTACCTTTATGGTCCCTTCCAACTAAAATCATTCTATGATTCTAAATTTGTCCTTTTTTCACACATGAAAACCATTCCTGAAATCCAATCAAATTGAAATTGAAGATAACATGATGTCTTAAGCCACATCAGAAAAATTAATCATGAGCATCATTTAAATTTGGATTTGCACAATGATATAGGATTCTACTACACGTAAAGATAATCTTGATAAGGACTGGTAGACACCCAAAACCAATATTTCAGCTGAAAATGTATTGCACTGGGTCTAGGTCTGTCTGCTCTGGACTTATCAGGATTAAATCTGTGTAGCTGTCCCCTAGCTCATCATGCAGGTATTTAACTTCAAAACAAGGAGACTCCAAACCTCCTTACAGCCACTAAGTAACACTGAAGATGGCTCCCAAAATTTCACGACAAATTTTCCAGCCATAGAAAGGTTCTCTGCTGGGCAAAGTTGTAAGCACCTATATGTCCTACCAGGTTGAGAAGTAATGTAACACTTTCAGAATCCACAAACTGATTTTTCTGCCTGCCCTATGTTGAAGAAAGATAAAAATTGTATTGAGGAAAGTCTATAGAGAAAACAATTTTCATATGCCAACCTGCTTACAAGTCTCTTCTGCTGCTCTTAAAGGCCACCAGTGTCTCAACTTGAACCAATTACTGCACTGAACAGCTTATCACACCAACCATTTTCTATTCCTCCTTTCCTTCAGAACTAAGCCTCATTAAGCAGAAATATGACAGGTCCAGTCAGTGTTAAATCCAAACTCTCAGCTTAATTCTGTATTTGGAGGCAACTTTAGGTTGTGTGAACTTTCATTCAACACAAAAGCAGCCTTCTGGTACTTGCACTCTTTAATGGATCTGTACCATTTACAGTAGTTGTGCTTGTCATATTATTTTTCCCTGAATTTTGTCTCTATAAAGATTAATATTTATATGTGTGTTTGCATACATACATATACAAATTTCCTTGAAATGCCTTTCAGCACTCTGGTAAAACACAAGGAAGATATTTTTCAATGGACTGAAAAGATACCTGGACTTGTTTTTTCATTCTGTTTTTTCATTATCAATTAATCGATGTTTGTAGTGGAAATGCAGCAGTACCCTGTCTTTAAACTTGAATCATTCTGAACAGGAAGAGGTCCTATTCCTTTAAAATTTTCCTGTCCTTAAATATTAACTCTCTTGTACAGCCTCTCTGACATACAGCAGGAAATAAGCTATAGTTCTATTTCTCTAGAAAAGCATTTAGAAAAACAAGTACTTTAGCTTCTTTGGGTCAGAACATTTCCACAGTAACATTTCAGCACACATGCAGAGAAATGGCTTGCATACTAAGTTAATTCCTCATTTAAGATGTAAAAGCAAGACCTCCATAAGCAATGTACTTCGTATACTTCAAACCCCTAGAGAAGCCCCATCACTCGCTGCCTTGACCATGACACTTTGGAGCGTGTGTCCTCAAGGAAGCCCTCTCCTTGCAGCTGCGTGTTGGTTGGCGACACTCCCAGCCCCACTCCCAGCTGGCTGCCCCCCAACTGGCTATTCCTGCCCTGCTGGCATCCCACCACTGCAGCAGGCCTTGCCGCTTCTTGGTGCAGTGTTTTTCATCATTGTCACTTTTCATAGCCATCTCATGTATTCACTTGCCTCCTAGCATTTTCCCGATTTCAAAAAGTTTCAGTTTTCACTAGAAAACTGCTAACTGGTTTAAACTGAGATTCAGATGGGGAAGGTTAGAACTTTTCTGATCTTAAGACTATTTATAAAATTCCTCTTGAGCCTAGATCTCATTTAGCCCAGAGTGAGTAAAAGAAAAGCAAGGATCTGTAGGACCTTAGGACCTCAGCACTAACAACTCTGACCTCCCAGGCACGGATAAGTATCCATGCTGCCCTTGGGCATTGGTACCAACACTTGAAGGAGACCCTCTTGTTTTGGCCCTGCAGTTCCAGTTGTAGCCTTTCTACTAGGCATACACAGGCAGCACACGCATGCACACATGCAGAACATACACAAACACAAATCCCACTCAGGAAAAGCCTTTCCATATGTTCATATTTTGAGGAAGGTGTAACGTGAGGGCCATGGTTTAGTATTTGACAGGAATGGTTGGACTCGATGATCCGATGGGTATTTTCCAACCTGGTGATCCTGTGATTCTATAAAAGCTCAATATCTAGTACCACAAGAGAGAGGGATCTAACCACACACACCTTGCAGAAAGGGCTTGCAAAGGCAGAGCAAGGTGTGCTTCACCTTGGGGAGCCCCTACAGATCCTGTCCTTTAAGTTTGTGAGAACCTTTCCCTCCATGATGAGGTGCAGAAGCCATTGGTGCTGCTTTATCACAGACAACGTTACTCAAGAACAAACACAACAATGGGGAAAAAAATAATAACAAAAAAGAGGCTAAGCCTTTCCCACTCATTAATTTTAGTTTCAAAGCAAGACGCTGAACAAACAAGCACCTGACAGTGCAGACGTTTTGGGTTGCTACATCTCATGGGACCCCAGGGTGCAGTCAGATGACAGCTGAATGTGCACCACACTGCGCTGCTGTCTGCAAGGCAGCTTCTCTCAAAACGTTACCGTAACTTCCACAGTAGCCATTGCTTAATGAACCATGGTTTAATCCATTAATGGAGCTGAGCCAAAATAAGTAAAATCATGCTCACGGCAAATTTGTCCATTTTCTGGTGTCTCTTGAGTCTCAGCTGGGGGAGGATGGAACGAAGCAGTTCTCTGACAGTGGATTCAGCCTCACTGGAAAAGAAAAAAGTCATATTAGAATCAGTAATTGCAAAGCCCTTTCAGTAAGTATTCATCATTTTCTGAGGTGTGCTTCATTCAAGTGCAGAGAACCTCTCCAATCTCCACCCTCATTACTGGTTTCCTTCAAAAAATTGAAGCCAAAAAGTAATATGAGATTTATATGAACAAAGATGCCAGCCACAGCCTTCCTGTTCATACATCCAAAGTAAACAGAGAACCAGAACACCACCACCACCACATTTTATGGGCATTTCATTCAGTTTTTTAAAAGACCACAGAAAAGAAATTCAGGCTGTGTGCCTCTTTTACCCCCTGTGACTTTTTTGAGGTAAAATCCAGAAGCAAATCCCACAGTGGGACCCACAAGCACAGGGAGGTAATGCTGCTCATGGAGGGATCCTGGAGGTCACCCTCTTATCTTTCCTCTCTGGGCTGTTTGGTAGCACTGGCTCCTCTACTTGTTTCTCCAGTGCCAATGCAGAGATGTGCTCTCTGTGCTGCTAACCATCCATGGCAAAGCCTTTACCAGATTACCCCTGGGACTCTGTCTACCCAGCTCTCAGCTGCTTCACCCTGTGCAAGAGTAACTAGTACTGAGTTTGTGAACTTGGCATTTACAAAAGACAAAGCATTGTACCCCGAGTCTTCATTGTGCTATATGCAGAGGCAGCTCTGGTGACTAAGGCACTGACTAATTGATGCCTTTTAGTCATATCATCAGGTACTGCTGAGAACCCCTCTGCAAACCAGTGACATGGGAAATATCTTCAGCTTTGTTGACTGTTGGAATGGTCAGCCTTTCTCAGAGACGCTGCTGAGCTGATATATCCTACAGTGCAGCCATCACGTAAGTGTCATCTCACACTCACTCATAATGTGGAGCCTACAGAGGCATGACTTGGTCCAGCCAGAGCACTGCACCTTCCTGAATCCAGAATAGATGTGAGGTATCTAAAAATAACAAAATTAATATAGGTAAAAGTAAAATAGTAAAAGCTTGAGATCCTGGGTTGGGCTGCTTGCACATGTCCCCATCACAAGCACTCCATGATATCAGGAACAGCAATGCAAGAAGTGGCTAAGAAACTCTTCAGGAGTCAGCATGGGGCTGGATGGGTCTATTAGCCCTGGCAGAGCTCCAGTGCTGCCAGATCCAGCGTAATTTTCAATACAAATGGAAACAATGCAGGAAGCCACAAACCGTCTCTATGAAAGCTAGCTTAGATCTTCAGAGCCTGGGCTCCTGGCCACAAGGAAACACCTAATTTGCTTTTGGACTGCAGCTAGCCCTAGAAATCACATAGGATGTTTTTGCTGGGCTGCACATAGGCAGTGAATAGAAGTCACCTTGATTATCCAGTTTTATATATATCTTTGTGAAGGACAGGCTATTTTGCATGAGGAATACTCATGATGCATAATTAGTGCAAAGACATACAGGAAGATGTGGAAAAGTATTATATTTATTTTTACATAGTTGAAGATAACTTTGTAACTATAATTTATGAAAAAGAAATCTTGTTTGTGTCCAGTTTTACAAATAGCTGGATCTCCCCACTCCCTAGTCTGGGCAATCCACAGCGGGGCTTATTTCATTGAAGCACAGGTGAAAGAGGACTTGAGGGAGGATACTCCGAAAGGACCAGGGACAAAGGAGGCCAAGCTGTTGTGCACCACATGCTTGGGCTGGTGCAAACCATGTCAGGAGCAGAGGACCTGTGCCACTGGGAGTCCACCTGTGCCCACAGCAGGAACAGTCACACTGGTGCACAGGAACATCTGATCTCTTTAATAAGGCCTTGAAATTCCTTTCAAAAAGGCAGGATGGGGATTATTCAACATCCTGCCACAGCTCTGAGAAAGAGCACAGTTCAGGTTTGCTCTTCACTTACATTAGTATGCTGGGAAGATGCGGGAAGGACTTAGAGTGGTCTGGTCTTGAAGGGATGAGAGCCAGATTTTGCTGTCATGGAATATTAAAGCATTGGGTTCATGTTGCAGATGAAGGTATGAGTTAGATTCCACATTGCTCAGCCCTGACAGGACTATGGCACTTCTAAACAGACCAGGATCAAGACTTCAGATACCATGGGAGCTTCAATGTCAAAAATATGAGTGCCTACTAATTTAGGCCTGTCAAGACTGAGCATGAGCTCAGTGTGTATTTGAAGGATTGTAGTTTGACAGACTGAGGTGCTCAAAGAGGGACTAAGGTGTGCAGATAATTTGGCAGTGCTTCTGCAAACTTCATCCTCATGCAAGTCAGTTACTAAAAGCTCATTCTTAATCTCAAACACTCCAGTTTCTCCCCCTCATAAAATTTGAGTTTCACAATAGTAAAAAACCCCAAAATCCACAAACAGAACTAAACCAACTGACCAAAAAAAACCTTCAAAACATCTTGCACATGAACTGTTAAACTCTGCATTCTGCTTTTCCTGTGTAGTATTTGGATATTCTGTGAATTAATATGTTCCAACCTGCCACGCAACGGAAGTGGCAGCAGATATACAACCCCCCAGCTCTGTAGTCTGGGTATTTGCAACCAGCAGCAGCAGCAATGTGGAAGCAGAGCAGTGGCAACAGAGACGATGCACTCAGGGACAAGTTTGCACTAGTGGTGGCATTTAGGAAATGTGCTTATCAGACAGCTAGTTTTTTAATCTCTCTTCTAATTCCTGCTTTGCTTCTTGCCAGCGTGCCCAGTGCAGTCTGTGCCAAGACTGTGGTGCTGCATACCGGCACAGCAGCTCTGGCAATGATCCTGCCAGGACCAGAGCTCCCCACGGAAGGCCGGCAGCTAGCAAGGTGAGCTGTACCTTCTCTTGCCTCTCTACATACCCTTTCACACAGCAAGTCGCCTGAGTTGTTTCCCAAGCTGCTGATCTCCGTTAACAACATTGTATGTAACTCCAGGCTGATGGGGGCAGAATGGTCACTGCTTTCCTAGAGAAACTAGCGGGAGGAGAGATTTTTTTCACCTGAGAAATTTTGCCCCTCTTTCACCCTCTGCTTCTAAGCAAAAATATGCTTAAAGCTGTGGAAAGTGTTAAGCAGTATCCCAGGTTACCTTTTAACAGGAGAGAATCACCCTTTCCTTACTCTTATAATCCTTAGAAGACCTAAAATTACCACTGACTGTTGTGTAGCAAGACAGAAAAGCTCTGTCTCATGGTGATGGACTGGATTACTCCACTGACTTTACCTTCAGCAACAGGCTCCATGTATATCAGGACACAGTTCAAAAGGAATGATCATCTTTTTAATAGATCACATACTGAGTCACAAGCTACATATTCAACAGAAAATCAAGCTAATTGCTCACTTCTTCTAAGATATCCCTGAAGGATAATCGACCTCTGCAGAGCTGTTTCTTAGTTGGAAACTAAATAATTAAGCTGAAGAAATGCATTTCTCTTTCAAGTTTCTCTCTGTATTTTCTTTTATTCTTCTTCATACCAAATACAGCAGCATGAACATAAGCTACCGACTTTAATTAAAAATTAAAATTATCTCTAGTTTTGTTTTGTTAAATCCACAGCTGAAAAACAAAAGAGCCTGTCAAGACAGAAAAAGAAAACATTGCAAAAAAAAAAAAAAAACACCACAAAAAACCTGACTTACTGTCAGTTCTTATCCCTACCCACTTACCTAGCAAATTGTAACCATACCGTGCAGTGTCTTCTTCCTGCATGTAACTCAAGAGCCTTCAGCAGGATTTATTGCACTTGGAATTCTGCTCCTAGCTGCAAGGAATACAAATGAAGAAATGGGCACATATAAAATGATAGATTTGTGAAGGTCCCAAAGTTGACAGGAATCTTCTTTACTAATTTAATCTATTACTGGCTAATTGCTTATGTACTGTAAATCTGCAAAGGTCAATTCTTGAAATCACCAAACAATAAGAAGGTATGAAACACTAACAAGTCCTAATGCAATAAGAATGTTAATCAATAGTCTAAATGAAGCCTTGTATTGTCAATGATGCATGAAAATGTATTATTGTTAGAGACTACAAGCATGGGTTTCATTGAAAGCAATAAAATAAAAAGCCATGTATTTTGAGAGAAATACAGTAGAAACAGCATCTGTAAATATTGATTGTATGATGAACTTTTTCAAAAGATCATCTTCAAAGAATAAGCCATTTCACTGAAAAGCTACTTTCTTGCACAAAAAGTAAAAGGAAAAGGAGTGCTGATGCAATGAAGAAATACTTGACAAAGGCCAATTCTGAACTGTGTAGATGCAACAGGAGAACATGTTCATACATAGAAGTACTGCATTTTAAGCATAGATAAATAAATATTTATATACATTAAACTTTGATATATTCATTTATGTAGCCTCACTCCAGAGAGAATCCTTCAGCCACTCCCTTCAAACACCTGTGCCAAGAGGACAGAGTTAACTGTAGATGTTCCTCACTGGAGTAGGAAGCGACTTTTCATCTGGAGGCCTGCTCCACCGTATTGCTCTATGTCCATTTAGAAAATTCCTGCCTTCTTAAATTTCTAACTGGTTCAGAGGAAAGTTAAGGAAAAACGATATTTTTTAATTGTCTTTGAATTCTAAAAGGCTGCAGAGTAGTGTTCTGTTTGTAGGAGCAATTTAGCTTTATTAAGCAGTATGACATAGATTAAGTGAGCTAAGATAAGCTTTGCACAGTTTATTGTAGCAGTCATCATCATCAGCAGCAGAAGCCAATCAGTCTAGAACTTCATTACAGAGAGCTCTGCTGACACACTGTGAGGAAAGGTGTTAAACAACCCTCTACTCTCTTACTCATCCACCAAGCTAGACACCCTATTTCACCTCTGATACTACTGACAGAATTTCTTATGGCAGTAAAGGTTTGGTAAAATATACTTCTCAGAAAATATTTCTGTGCTTGTTTTCATTAAACCTCTTTGCCAAGCTGCCAATTGTGAAGGTTGTTTCACTTGCATGGCATTGTTAGAATATCTTTCATGAGTAATGTAGACAGCTCTTACTGTGAAATCTGTATTTTTTATTTTTCCCACTGATAGGAAAATAGAATACTTAAAACCAGTCGGGAACCTAGAGACTGAGACCTGCTACAGGCAGGTCTTAATTTGCTGTTATAAAAAGATCCATTTGATCTGAGCAAGGAGAGTGTGTGAGTTTACTGTGTAAGTCTGATTTCTTCCCAACTAAATTCTGCTCGTGCATTTTATAAGTATTGAATTAGTGGAATCTGATTTTCAGGGCCAGGCATGATACTGGGAACAGTCTTATAATAATGCACTCTTATGTTTTAGGTAGAAAAAATGAAGCATTATTCTTTCTGAACATTTCCTTCCTCTTTAAATCTTCAGATACTCTGCTATCTCTAAGGTCATTGCATGAATTTAAGATACACCATTCTGGAAACTAAATTAGCCCTCATTTACTGGGAAGTTGAATGCACCCAGACTAATGGTGGTGCAAATATAATTGGTTCCCAACATGTGTCAGTGTGTATACTCCTCAAGCCACAGAAAAGATGCATTATGGGACTAATTTTTAAATGTTAATGGATATTGGATGTTTGCCAGACACCCAGCTGTGCACAAAACATTGAGATGGTAAATAGCTCTTGATCTGTTTAGAAACAAATTATAATGGCTGTTTGGATTCCACATGACTGAAGGCATGGTAACCAGCACAGGCTCACAGACTGACCCTATTAACTGCACTAAGGGGAATGCACCGATTTTTAAAATCAAAATAAGAGACATGAAATAAGGCTATTAAGATGCCATTTAGATTATTTTAGATGAATATTACAAAATCCCAATAACAACCCATAGCACCTGTTACCATTTCCTACACAAGCTAACTTATTTAAGGGACAGTTTTTGCTAGGCCTCTTTGGTAGGAGGTCAAAAAAGAAATGCTTTCATCACTCAATTAATTTGATTCTAAAGCTGAGATCTGAGCAAAAAGCTTACTAGCACTTACAGAATAAAATCTCTCCTGCTACACATCAGCAACGGGTCTCACTGAGATGCACCAGGGAACAAGACCTCTCATCATTTGATGTGTAGTTCTTATAATTTTAATTTAAAGTCAGTATTTGCAGGAAATTCTCTACTTGAAATGTCTTACTAATTATATTCATTTGGTCAGCAAAGCCCAACAGGGAAGTTTTAATCAGCTGGATTAGGTGCTTTTGATTACTATACTGTAGCAACAGCAGAAGGCATCATTTCGCAAGTGAAAAGTGTACTGATTGTCAGCAACACAGAAGAGCTCTTTCCCATAAACCTGTGTGTTCAGCAGTTTGAAATACCTTTTCACAAATAAAAAAAGTGACATGTGTATTCAGGAGATCCTCCCCTTTAGGATTTTTCTCTTCAGGTTTGAAAAATTCTGGGAAAAAGCTTTCAAGACATGACCAGTCTATTCATGATAGCAAACTTCCTCTATAAAAACAGACCAAAACAGCACACAATTCCAAGCAGAAGAGCACAGTGTCATTGAATCAACAGTGAATGACTCAAGACTGCCTAAGAGCTGACTATGCAATGTGATTAAATCATAGCCCATCAATAACACAGAGTTTGTACTTCCTAATTGCAGTTTTTATCTTCACTTTGTGCTTCTTAAAAAGCAGCCTATAGAATAGATGCTAACTGGGTGTTTTCTGCTAATTTTGGTGCCTTACATAGCTCATTCTCTATGATCTGAAATACAGTAGCATATTAGAAAAGGAAGCCCGAGAGTCACTTCTCAGATTCCTTCAAAATTAATTTTCTCTTTCTCAAAAGAATGTTGCTTTCAGCAAATGTAGAACAGCTACAAAAATAAAAGCATCTTGACTCTTAGGAAATACATGCGATTCTAAGAGGCACAATCAAAACATGTCAAAGGAGGATATTTTTTCCCTGACAACTCAAGAGTCTTGATCCATCCTTACAGAGTAAATACAGATTTTGGGGAAATGTTTTCATTACCCTTGATTTCAATTGCTAAAAAAATGAAATGACAAACAAAAAAAACCCCCTTCCTCAACCCTGCAAACTTAATTGACAAGCCACAAGACGAGGTTTGTCTCCACAGAGACATGCCCCAAGCTTACTGCCATCGCAGATAGGAGGGCATCACTGCCATCCCCAGCCCCACGCAGCCCTGGACACTTATTTCAGTGTCATTGGGACACCTACAGCAAGGGAGTTCTGCTCTTCCCAAAGGGTCCAGGCGCTCATGGGCTGGCAATCACACAAACAACTTTACCTGCACCCTGCTCGCAGAACATGAGAAAGTCACAGCACTGTCTGCAGCTACAGGAATACTAGAGAAGAGTGAGGTTTGGGGCATGAGTATTGGCAGTGAATTGGGCTCAGAAGAGGATGTTGGGTTAGCAACTGAATCTCCTCTGAAGGAGGAAGATTTGATTAGCTTTTGATGCTCTGCTACCAGTTTATGCTTTCTCTACCATTGTCAGTGGGCAAATCACAAGTAGCTGATGTCCCAGAGGAGCAAAAAGCTTACTGCTAATTTTGCATCCTAGCTGGGGATCTAGAAAAAGCTCACCCATATCCATGTGCAATTCACTCTTTATAATATTGTAAACAGACCAGCCAGGACTCCTCTTTCTTAGTAAGTCACTGATCCAACATCAGGATTCAGACAGCACAACTGCTTTAAGAACCAAGCTAATCTTCATTTATGTTAGCATAAATCTGAAATAATTCCACTCAGATTGGAGAATTTATTCTTAATTTTCAAAAGGAAATGAGAACAGAGTCTGATCAGGAGCATTCAGGATTTGAACGACCTGCATCCAAAGTGTGTTTTCACAGATGCAGAGTAATTTCATTATAGTACTCCGCAAAAACTTTTACTTGCATAACTTGTTTCCATTTCTTTTTAGTGTAATGAGATTTCATGATGAAAGCCAAATACAATCTAGTTTAGCAAAAGTGCATGTTACACTGATCCTAATAAGCCCAATGAAAATCAATAATGCTGCTAGTTTCCCTGAAATCAGCCTACAAAAGCTCCAAGCACCAGGTTCTGCCTAAAGCAGAGTATTAGCAGCTTATATAAGACAGATATTTTCTAGCAGAAAATCTGAAAACAACCATGATTGAGGAAAATAATAAATAGTAGTTACAACCCCACCCCTTCCCCCAGACAAAAAAATAAATTGGCTGTCTCCTGATCTTAAACTGTGAGTGAAAAAATATGTGCCCTTCCCTCCCCACCTAGTTGGTATTTGCTATCAAACTGGGCTGCTGACTGCAGCCTGCATGAGGGTTAGTCTCCAGGCCCAAGCTCCTCTGCCCCCTGGAAAAGAACAATGTTGTCCACCCATTTGCTGAACAAGGATGAGAAATTTTGCTCTGAGAGCAGAAGTTGCATTTTCATGGGCATAGAAATGAGGATTATAATAAAACTAGGAAAAAATAAGAGTCAAGCACCCTATTTCAAGGAGCAATATTAAAAATACAGGCAACCTGCTGCAATCAGCTTCTAAAAGATGCACATATTGTCTATCATATTTCACTCCTTTTGCTTGTAGTTTGCCTTGCATTCAGTAATGAGAAATTCTGACTTAATGGAAGAGAGGGAAAAGACAAGAACGTGCAAATGTCAGAATACTGAAGCAGAAAATTCTTCAATATATTTAGTCATCTATAGCATATCTGAGAGCAAGACTTATCATTATGCAGATTTTTATACTGTATATATTTCAAATAAAATCCTTCTTTGAAGTTCGCCTCTTCTTAAATAAGCTAATAAATGCAGGAAGCTTAAAGTATCATTTCCATTGCATTAGTAAGCTATTTTTTCTTCATGTAAGAAAATGTTTCTCTGTAATGATCTACCTTATGAATGACCTGGGGAAATAATTTCAGGTTTCTTTAAAATGCAACCATTTGTTTCTTATTAGTGAGTTCAATTTCACTAAAAGTTACGCAGTGAACAGCAATAGCCTATTTGCAATACTGGATAGCCAAAGGTGCATAATTATTTCCAGTTTAGTATTAAAACAATATTTAAATGATACAGCATCTAGGGTTTTTTAATGTTGTACTATTAATGGGTTGACAGATTTACAAGAGTGAGGCATTTTATGAATTTTTGAATTAGGAAATTCTTACATAAGCAAATGCAAGCACGAGTATTTTTTTTTGTGTAATGTTTGCATTAGAAAGCCTTCCCTCAGGACAAGAATATATTGAATTTCTGCAAGTGTGTAACTTTATGTAAGTAGCATATTTGTGTTTATTTACCAAATGTAAGTAGGGTAATTCCAAATAAAATGATTGTATATACAGACCACACATGTAGCTTATAGAAATACGCGCTGTGGATGCATCGAGAAGATACTTCTCCCTTTGACAGAGGAATGGGGCATGGCTCATGCTGTCTAGTTCAGAGGTTGTAATGGCTTGTGCCTGTACATCACAGGTGTACAGTACTGTTGCTATGGAGACTGGCTTAAGTGAGCAGGAAATTTCATTTTGATAAAGTTATTTTCTTGGGCAGAGGAAGAAGGCTCTATATTCAGCATCACATATGGCATTTTTTAATGTTTGAGACACATGTTCTGTAAATAACAACAGACCTAAGCAAGTTGCATTTTCCCCTTGTGGTACTGGCACCTGTAAATAACACCTTGTGCAGCTGGGAACATCCCTATAACACAAATCCGCTCTTTTCCCTGCAGAGACCACATGAGGCAGAGCTGCCAGCAGGACCACCAGCACAAGGGGCCAGAGCATGGGAAGCAGCACGTACTGACCACTGAACAAGCCGGGCACTTGCTCTTCAAAGAATCCATAGTACACTGCTGATTGAAAACATAAGGAGGCATTGTTCAGCTGAGAAGTGGAAATTTAATGAAACATTTCACTTGAAGTGAATTTTAGCTTATGTAAAACCATTAGTATTTGTTCATCAAAGAAACTAAACTTCTTCAGGTAGGTCTTTCCAAAACAATCAATCAAGACAATGTTTTTAAAACAGTGAAATGAAATATTTCTCATTTTCCAGCTCCCCACACAACAAGATTTATCAACTCTATCAGCTCACTAAAACTGAGGGAAATTTGCTAAGTAATTCCACAGACTAGAACCTGCATTTTTCAGGGGAAAAAGGACGTAAAGCTAACACCCAGCTCTCATCACTAACGACAAAGAAAATTATCAGTGGGTTGGAGAGCGTCTGAAATTGCTACCTCTTCTTTTCCTTTAACCCAGAGCTCTCAGTAGCACCTCCTGCTCTCCAGAGACATCGCGTGGTGGGTTCCCAGACAGGGAAGGAAAGGCCACTGCATTTCCCCAGAGCCTTGCTAGCCTCCTCACATCGTGGCATGTTCCACCACAGAACGGACAAAATGCACTGTCTTTTTATCAGAAAAGTTGATGAGGGGATTAAAGCAGGAGCTAGGGACCCAGGGGGGAACTTGAGGTGGCACAGGACTGCAGAAGAGCAATGTAGCCCCTTGCCTGGGAACTGAGGATGACATGTGGCTCAGTGAGGAGCAGGATAGAGGGCTTGGGAAGCAAGATCTCCACAGGTTAAAGTCTCAGGAGGGGAAGAATTTCTTAGGTCGTTTAGCAAACAAAGCTCAGGAGGTATCTTCAGTAGTTTTTATTCTTTGCTTTCTTCAGTTTGTTTTTTTATTTTTTTAGATCTTGGTATTTGAAAGCTCCTAGCTATTTACATCTAGCAGCCTTATGCAAACAGCTACTAAGACCTTTCTTGGATCGTGGAAATTTTTCTGCATTAATTTGTAATAAAAATCATTTAAATATTAAAGAATTTATTACTACTCCTAGACTTTGTGCAATACTTGGAAAATACAGAATATTAAAAGTCTCTTATCTGAGAAACACCTTTCCTTAACCTAACTAGTGTTTCACTCAGGAAAGCCGTGGTTAAATCAATTCTGCTTCTGGCATATGTTAAGCACTAGTAATCACTAGGAAGACCTGTTGGCAAAGCTGAGCCCTTAGCTACCATATGTCTTTTCCTAAACTATATCTTAACTTCCATAAATAACTGATGAGGTAGAATCTCCTTTTGCTCCTCAGTATTGTGCTTTTTCATTATAAGAAAAATCTGTTTTGTACCATAATAATATGACTTGCCACAACAAAATAAAAGGATTCACTGTTCCCCTGTCCCCTCACTGAGCCAAACACCTAGACTAGAGTAATATGAAGAAAAGCCAAAGAAAACGAAAAATATCAATAATGTTACACTGGTAAATTGAAATACTTACTGTCTAGAGGGGAAACCCTGTTATTAAAGTAAAAATACCTGAGACGGTGTCAGGCAGCGTAACAATGAAGATGTCATTGCTAAATAGGACTTCTCTGTCCCTTAGCTGTCAATAATTAATACATTATTTACACTTGCACATTCTCATTTTCCAGCTTTCAAGATTTCATTTATACTCTGATCCTTTGCTTAGCAGCAAATTTAACATTATTGTGACCTTCTTCTGCCTCACACTATACACCTATCAAGCAGAGAAAAAGAATAGCATCTAATACCGTACATTTATTAAAGCAGAAAGCTTCAGTTACTGGAAAAAGTGACAATTGCCAATGTTTGCCACAATAAACTGGAAGAGATACAAATTGCTTCTGAAGAAAAATTAATTAAAAATCCATCTTAATAATACCATTTGTGGGAGCCTCAGAATCTGCATGTTTTAGGAAAATGCAACTGAAGTGTTTCTAATTAAAATACAAAGGAATCAGCAAACTTACAACAGCCATACCACAAAATGCAGACAATCTTATGTTAAAGATAAACCATTTTGCCTATCCAAGATTAAAATATTCTGTTACATTGAAAGAGTATTTTTCTCGTGATGCTGAGGAGATGTATCCATTATACATTCCTAGGAGAAACAATTTCAGATGGTCATATGAGACGTAAATTGCTGTTACATTATAGTGTACATAAATGTACATATTTATTTAGTATAAGAATATGCAAACTACCAGCATAAAATCTAAGATATGTTAAAACTGTGCTGTAAGCAAGGATTGCCAGAACATAGCTGACTGGGGTAAGCCTTTTGAAGTCAGTGCCAATTTTCCCGTTGAAGTTAATTTCTCTGTTTTGAAAAGTAAGTATCCTGGACCTATTCTGGCATGCTGGGGACAGACACTAGGTGATCCTGAATGGGAAAATCACAGAAATTTGGGGGTTGGGCTCTCAGAGAATTTTTCTGTTGACTTCAGTAGACATTGAATCATGTCTCAAGCACAACAAGAAACTGTTGGGAGCAGGAAGAGCAACGGTTTTTCTTAAAAAAAGAGTGAGCTGAGGAAAGAAGATAACCCAGGGATGATTTTCTACATGCAGGCATTCTACTGAACCATAAAACAAACTCCCAAAGAAGTTAGATTGTCATTTTTTAGCTGTGCAGAATTTACAGTCATCATTTAGAAGATCCCTTTCTAAGTCCATAGAAATCTAAAGCTCTTCTTGTAATTTCTCATAATTTTGCAGAACGGGGTTGTATTCTTTTAGCCAAGCAGGCGCTTCCTCCAGCTGGAATTTGCCCACACTGCCAAAACAACAGGCATTAGGCAGAAGGGATTATTTGTACAGCATGACAGCTTCAGGGTTAACCATATCATTGACTCCCTCAGTCTCTCCAAGCATCTCTGCTGAGTGATTGCTGCAGTTCTTGCACTCCTCTGTGGTGGGGATGGTGTCCTTGTTAATCATACAGAGGCCTGGCTGGATTTGGCACTTACTGAAATTTTGTCTCAGGAGCTGTAATGAGAGGGAAAACACAGATATGCTGGACAGCTTCTACAAAATGCTGTACCATCTGCTTGACCAAAATGAACACACCAGCCAGAGGGAGGAAACATTAAAGTGGTGTGAAAACGTTGTCTTAACTGCATCTAGGCATTCTCACTGTTTTCAGGAATTGTGGACATGGAAATCCACCCGAGACTAACTTAAATCTCAGTTCACCTATGCACAAACAACTCAGCCACCAGTCTAACAGTGCCATAAAGTGACTGTAGTGATAACCAGCTTTCATTTTTTTAGTTCTTTAGTCAGCACTCAGCTGTCACTGTCAAACCTTATGAAAAACAGGGAGCTCTGCATTAAAGAATCTGCAAAAAATACTATAACCACTCTAAAGTTAATACCTCATTGACTGATTTACCATTGCATGACATACTGACTTCAGTTTCTGCAGCTTGTTTCATCTTCCTCATCAACTGGTGATCTCCAGTTGGCAATGGTGTGGGTACATGTTGTTAATGCACCCTTTGTGCCTGCTACATCTCACTGTCCCTCTCTCTCTTCTAAACCAGCTTCACAACAGCTGATTGCTACAATGCCATAAAAATTGGTTAATATTGAATAAATGCATTATTTTACACTCTGAGAAATTAGTAACATTCACTGCAAATAAAAATTTCCAGGACAAATTCTTCCATGCCAGCTCTTAGCCACGAGCATAATATATTGGTTGAACTGTGCTTTCTTGTTAGCAATAGAGATTTTATAGCAGAAGCCCTGGCACAATTTTTATGATGGAGAAGCAAACACTATTACATCCATACTGCCATAAAAAGTAATCATTTCTGGAAGACTCTAACACAGTAAAAATTCCAGGCTGTGGACTGGATTCAAATTGGTGAGTACCCAAAATATGTCCAAATGCCACCCAGTTGCAAGAAGATCTGTTCTCAATTCCCGTGCTATTATGGGAGTACAGTGTTTATGAGATGTGCCGGATTGATGCTATCTGCATTCAAATTCTTGTTTGCTTGCCATACTACAAGTGCACAAGGAAATGAGTGTAAATTTGCCTCTGCTCTCTGCTTCTGTAAATCATACCTCAACATGTGATGGGTCAGCTTTATTTAATGGGTTAAAAAAAGGGGTTGCTCTTTCACTACAATTTTTCTTCATTTCTATTTGCTCTAATTTTTGTGATTAACAGAAATATTAGTTAACAAAGATGAAGAGGTCTGGAGTATGAATAATTTGGAGAAACTTCTATTCACTCATGAACTACAAGGGGAAAGTCTAGCTCTTCTTTCATTGTTATACACCCCTGCAACTATTGATGGCTTTGTTCTCCCAAATGCTGACCGAAAAATCAGCCAAGAAAGAGAGAAGCTGGCAGAGCTCATCACTGACTAGGATGCTTTGTCTTTCATCTTTCCTGCTAAAACATTAAGCGTGCATAGTTTGGTAGGAAAAAAAACATATCCAATGTTTACTTCCAATTTGGCAAAATTATCCATAGTCCATTCCCTCCAGGATATATTTGTCAAAGGTGAGAGACTGAAAAGCACAAGATAATCAGCACTGCTACTCAAGATCTTATTCCCATAAGGGCAAAGAACAGACCAGAAAAAATGCATTTGGCTTCTTTCTTTTTAATTATCACCAGACGCAAAAATTCCAGCATTCTCCATGTGATAAGGAAGACCTGACTACCCTGTTTTTCCTGTATGCTGTGCACGTTTACTTTTCATATATGCAAGCGTGAGAGACCCTGAGAATTCTAAGACCAGCCAGAGGAGTCCATACAAACACAGTTCCAGAGTGGCTGTGCAGTTGCACAACAAGTTAACTCCTTGGGTTTCATCTCACAGAATCACAGAATCACCAGGTTGGAAAAGACCAGGTTGGATCATCAAGCCCAACCACCCCTGTCCACTACTAAATCGTACCCCTAAGCACTTCTACACATCTTTTAAAGACCTCCAGAGATTGTGTGACTCAGCCATCTCCCTGGACAGATGTACCAGCGCTCAATAAACCTTTTAGTGAAGAAGTTTTTCCTAATGTTCAATCTGAACCTCCCCCGCACAGCTTGAAGCCATTCCCTCTCATCCTATCACCTATGACTTGGGCAAAGAGACCAATATCCACCTACCTACAGCCTCTTCTCTAGGCTAAATAACCCCAGTTCCCACAGCCATTCCTTATAAGACTTGTCCTCCAGTCCCTTCACCAGCTTCATTGCTCTTCTCTGGACATGATCCAGGACCTCAACATCTTTCTGATAGTGAGGGGCCCAAAACTGAACCCAGGATCTGAGGTGCAGCCTCACCAGTGCTGAGTACAGGGGCAAAATCACTTCCCTTGTCATGCTGACCACACTATGTCTGATACGAGCCAAGATACTATTGGACTTCTTGGCCACCTGGGCCACTGCTGGCTTATGGTCAGTCATCTGTCAACCAGTTTCCCCAGGTCCTTCTCTGCCAGGCAGCTTCCAAGCCACTTTTCCACAAGCCTATAGCACTGCACAGGG
>WAAB01001142.1:901-21538 GCA_013389865.1 Piaya cayana | reverse complement strand
GAAGTTTTTTACGGAAAGGGTCATTAGGCACTGGAATATGCTGCCCAGGGAGGTGGTTGATTCGCCTTCCCTGGAGGTGTTTAAGTTACGGGTGGACGGGGTCCTGAGGGACATGGTTTAGTGTTTTGTGGGAGTGGTTGGACTCGATGATCCAGTGGGTCTCTTCCAACCCAGTGATTCTGTGATTCTGTGTGATTCTGTGAAATATCTTCAGTATTTCTTCATAGAAGTTCAAAAGATCACTTTACATGACTATAAATCACAAACCTCTTACTTCCTCACTTAATACACATCAGTTTTGAATGTGGTAGTACAAGGTAGAAAATAGCTGGAATTGTTATTCCGTAAATTTTCCAAGATACCTGGAATGACACTCAATGTCTTCCAGTGCTCTGTTCTGCTCTGGCTTAAGGGAACAGTACCACTAAGTAGTAAGGTTAATTCAGTATTTTTCATTTTCAGGCATCAATTATCACTCTATAATCAAGCAGGGCATGAAAAAAATATTAGTAAGCATGTGATCAGCACAGTAGAACATTGTCATAACTCAAAACTTGAAATACTTGGCCAAATCGCACAGCAGGTACAAACTGGCATATTAAGTCTTTTTGTCCTCCCTGCTCTTTTAGATTTTCTGTGATTTGTGACAAAATTTTTAGCATCTACTACTCTTCACACCCTACTTCTGAAAATGTAATATATTGGAGCAGTTTTCACCAAAACAGAGAAAAACAAATCTTAGAGGGAAGGTGTTCCCCTTTGTAGTTTAAGAACTAAAAGCCAAAAGCATGTAATACATCACCACAAAAAGTATGGAACACATTTGGACAACTCTATGATTTGCTGTCATAATAACTGCAAAAGAAGTTACTTAAACATTTCAGAGACTCTTAACTCTTTTCATTTACTGGAAGTGAACACTTGACTTCATTCCAAATAAAACATTGTAGACAAGGTCTTCATCAAGTTGTGCAAGTAAATAGCTAGTCTTATCTGAACAAAGAAATTGTTTACTGGGAAAAATATTATTATTAAAATGTTAATGTAATTTTAAAAACAAAGTCTAGAACAAGGCCAGTCATTATTTCTAGGACTGTAATCCCTACAGAAATGTTAGTTTGCAATTCTCTAGTGTAAGACATCACTATCTCCATGCTCTGCTCCCAAGTGTACATCACGTCATGTGAAAAAAGCTGGACACAAGGACACACACACACATACATAAAATACTTCTACTCTTCATCAATATCCACCATTGGTCCTCTTACCAGTACAAGAAAAGAAATCTTTAAATCCTAGAGAACGCCTTAGGAAAGAAAGTGTCCCAGCTACTTCTGCTATGGCAAATGTGACCCAAAAGAAAGTAATCCAAAATGTTTTCTGGGGAATTTCAAATGGACAGTGAATACTAGGATACCTCAGACCAGTTACAGCAATAAAAAATTCTTTAATTCTGCAGTCTTCCATTTATCGTGAAATTAGCTGTAACTCTATCATTACCTCAGTTTCATAAAGAGAGATTTAATGCCGTGTCTAACCTGTTTCCCATGGTAATCTACTGTCAATTCTGAATTATCTATTTAAAAAAAAAATCAGTACCACCATAACCATGCATTTCAAATGCAGACTACAAGACAATGACCTCAAAAGACAGTATAAATTTAAACACAGAAATTAAATTATTTGTTTGTCCTCCTTAGTCTACGTGGTTCTAGAAGTACAGTGAACAGAAACTGAATTTCTGCTGAATGGAAGCTTTAGAAATATTAGGGCTTCCATACACTTATTTAAAGAAACAAGTAAAGAACTGCTGAAAAAGGGTAACATTTCCATTCTTTCCTGGGAAGCTATTAAGTTAAAACTTTAACTTCAGTGTGAGTAACATACAGCTTCTGACCTCCGTGTCCTTGTTATAAAGAAAAGTAACAATAACATTGTCAAACTCAAATAAAGACAGTAGCATGAAAGGTCTTCCAAGCATTATGAAAGCACTCAACTGTAATGAGGTGCAGTGCTGTGGTAATTTGTTATCTGTGGGTAGGAAATATTCTCTGCCATAACTAGCTTTTAAAGCAGAAGACAAGGTATTTCTCTGACTTGTTTAAATAATTCCTTTTGTTACAGAAGTTTTTTGCTTCCTTTGGCTTTTATTTACAAGAAACTAAGGAAATAGAAACCTTGAAATAAATGAAAATATATCAGCTTCTCTCTCTTTCACCACATAAACAGAATAATAAAGATTTCAGTCCTTGGTCCATAAAAATCCCTGTGAGTTTGTCAGTTTAAACCCACAAGCAATTTCTGGTACAGTAAGAATATGTGGTTTGGGTAAACTGAGGATGTGATATACTGGGTAACAATATGGTGCAGTAAATATTGGCTAAGTGGAAATAAAAAGTTTAATTCTCCCCACTTTACACTTCATTTCTCACAGGTACATTCACCTAAGTTTCTACAAATACCTGTATTCTCACCCCAAACAGTTAAGAGATGCTCAGGCAGCAAACAGCGGTGCTCAGAAGTCTCAAAGTTAAATGGAAAACATCACCTTCTCTCCCAGTAAGCAGGCCTGGTTTTCTCTTTCTGTGCCCTTCTCACAAGATCCTACATTTCCCTCATCTCTCTTATCTAGAAATGGTATGATAAGAAAAACAGAATTTGCAAATTTAATTTCCTATGAATCTACAACAATTAGACACTAGTAAAAAGAGTTGCTAGAAATCATAAAACTGTAGATCTACTAAACTGGGTTAGTTGGGGCTTTTTTTATGGGTAGATTTGACAGCATAGAATTTATATCTATTTTGTTGTATGTAGTGCAATTCCTTGATTAGTAGATAAAGACTTTAAAAGCAAAATACCATGCATAAACATGCTTTGAAGGCAGATGTGTATACGCTTATTCTTCTCTTAAACAGCAGGCAGCTTCATGGTCAAAGATGCCTTGCTGAAAACATACTGTTCACAGCTCTGGACCCTCAGCTCTTTTGATTTACTCTCCCAGTAGAGATGTATCAATGGATCACAGCTTCTTCCAAAACACACAAGCTACTAGACGCATCTCTGTCAGATTTTATATTTGTGTGATTATGGAAATACATTATCCCTCTGACCTCATTTCATACAAATTTACTTTAGTCTTTCTGACACAAGAACATGCACTATGATTCATTACCTGATGATACCACCCGCAGCAACAGAGGCTATTGTGAGACATCAGCAAATCTACCTAAATTCAGCTGCTTCCAAGAAGACCTAAGTATTGCATATAAGAACCATTAACGTTGTCCAAGACCCTGCAGTAACAGAGTACTTTATTTTCCAGGTTCTTATATTCTCTAGTTTCATGCCATGACAAGATGTTACTAGCACAGTTAAATAAATTAAAGATACAAAGTATAGCCACTACTATCTTCATCAAGTCAAGAGGTCTTTCAGAGAAATGTGCAAAGTTACAGTTAATCAGGAAAGAAACACTTTTCAAAATTACAGTTAATACAATTACTAAAAATTTCTTCTATTTTTACACCTTGTGGTTCATGCATGCCAAAGATGATGGTACAAATAGTGCTGTAAGTCTCAACAGCCACTACTAATTCATCCTAAGTACAATCTTTCCACAGCATATGGCTAAATATAAGTCTCTCCGTTTTAACTAACAGGTACAAAGATATTACGGCAACAAGCTGAATTCTTCTCTTCGTCATTTCTGCCATGAGTCACAGAATCACACAGAATCACAGAATCACCAGGTTGGAAGAGACCCATCGGATCATCGAGTCCNCCTCTTCTCCAGGCTAAACAACCCCAGCTCTCTCAGCCGCTCCTCATAAGGCCTGTTCTCCAGCCCCTTCACCAGCCTAGTCGCTCCTCTCTGGACACGCTCCAGAGCCTCAACATCCTTCTTGTGCTGAGGGGTCCAGAACTGCACACAGTATTCAAGGAGTCAAGAGTTGCTCCTATGGAATCAGCCTAATTACATCACCCAGGTAACGGTACAAATTTTGGTTCCGATTATCACTGTTGATAAAGTAACAGGATGGGGGTAAACAGCTGAAGTGTTGCACTAAGCTTTACCACTCGAGCTCATTTTCAAAATTGTGGCTTTTCAGGCAAATGAACTGGAACTTACATTGTAAATTACTAGCCGATTTTCTGAGATGTGTAAAAAACTATTTTAATGAAAAAAAATGCTACGGAATTATAATAATAATAGTTATAAATAATTATAATATCTAAGCAATTGAAATCTCTCATTTAGAGAGATGCTCCTTTTGGATTCATGTCATTTAAAGCATGACCAGGACAATGGACACTGTCTCAAGTTAAAAAACCAAACACATTTAAAAAAGCATTTTAAAAGTTGGAAGTGTAAAAGCAAAGTAATCAATTCTGTGCTAAGTGCTTCTCACTATCAACCAGTTTACAGAACTTTGCCTTGTACTCTGTAAAGTTTAAAAGCAAGAATGACTCTTCAAAAGACTAGACAGCACAAATTTATACAGTGAAAGTTGCCAGTTTAAATATAGAATTTATAATTTGAGTACAAGCTTATTCAGTAAGACTGACACTACTACATAATAAGAAACATGTCAGCATGACTTAGTCTACACAATTTCTGCACAGGAAAGGAAACTGATGTTACACATAGCAAACAATTTGTGCAACTCCCTCCTTTCTTGACTATCTTCCCAGGCTAGCAGCCCAAACAGGTTAAAGTATTTCACCCAGAACAATGAATGAACACTGACAAACCAGTAGGCTGATGCTTCACCTTTTCCACCTACACTAGCAGCAACACTTGACCATATCCTGCCTATTTACATAATGAGTGTAGACACCTCTGCCTTCTTGTGATACACAGAAATATCCATCAGCAAGTGGGTGTCCAATCCCATTTCCTTTAAAAGCTGAATGAAACCTCATTCTTGATGGTAATGGAAGATGAAACAAGATTAATTTTATGCTTGTGAGTACAGGCAAATCACAAGTTTCATAGACAGATTGAAAGATGATCTTGTGGAATGGGAGATGGAATGGAGCTTCAATCCAGCAGCTTTTCCATTTTAAACTAGAAAAATACCCCCAGATTTCCAAAAGTGATTATAAAAGCCTTAGTAACAGTCCAAGATTGCTTTAAATTCAGAAGGGAGGTATGTTAAATCCATCATCTGTGGCAGCTATGACATTAGTGACACCTCTGAGCACATACATTTAAAATTTCAAAAAGCCTACAGCTAGCACAGGAAGTTTCAAAGAATCTTTAAGAAGAAATGCAATCAATTGATAGTTACAGGTATGAGAAATCTAATCAATATTTATATAATCAAGGGGAAAGTATAGGTATGGAGAGAGAAAAAAAATGCAAATTAGATGAACTCCTACAGGAAATAAATATTCCTGGATCTGACTCTGTCATTCAATCAACATCTAACTACGTGAGGACAGCATGTAACTTCCAGAGCAGGTGTGTTAGGGAAATGCAAACAAGAAAGCTACAACAAATCATCACGCCTGTCGATCACAGAGTTCTTGCACCTTGCTCCTTAGCATCTGCTGCCAGCAGCTATTACAGAATAGTTATACTGCTGTACCGCAAAATGGTCTAAATTAGACTTCATCAGCTTCGTGTTACTATGGTATAAGCTAAGTGATCTCAAGCCATCTCATAGCACATCAGTGCTACAACTCTGTGACTCCCACTAACCCATATTAAAATATAGGACAGTGAGGCAATTAGACTGCAATCCCAACCCACTATATCGTTTCTTTCTCCATCTTATTTCCACAACAAACTTAGTGGTAGTTTTAATGAAATAGGGCACAACAAAAAATATTTAACATCAAAACTACTGTGTTAATAAAATAAAAATATATATACTCCTGTACCGGTGAATACAGAGAGAACACGCTTGTGAGGACTAAATCTCATGTACATAGGTATCATTTAATTGACACCCATTGAAATACCTACATGTGACAGAAGCTGTCTCAGCTTGCAGTGATATTAGACTGGAACAGCTCTATAGGATACCCTGGGCAGACAAAGTTATCCTCATTGTCAGAAAGGCTCTGAAACAGTTGAGATAACAGCAAGTCAACAGTAACAGCACAAATACATGGTTCCCCATCCTATATTTAAAGACTATGGTATTTTTCAATAAATTATCAACCTACTTCAACTCCACTCTGGAAGGAAAACAATTTTTAGCCTTTTTCTCTATTAAACATGTTAAACAAGTCTCAGATCTGATTAATAATCCTGCCACACAGAGTTCTAGACCTGCTCACTGGCAAAACAAACATGCAAAAATGCTTTAAGCAACCCCATGGAGGTCACCCTAAAGACAAGGAGGAACAGTTTGCTGCCAACAGCATTACAAGCAGTTATCAGGCTTATCCTCCTCAATTAGAGGCTTTTAAAACTGCTGATAGAGGATGTGTTTTTCATTTACTGCTCAGATCTTTACTAAATGTTTCCATGACCTTGTTTCATGCTGGATTTTCCTAAACATAGAAGGTGCCTCACCCCACATATTTTTGTGCATGTACTCCAATTGCCATAACCACTAAAGCTTTTTATCATTACTATTTCCAGCTCACTTCCATAAGGCTGCCAGAAAAGAGACTGATGTATATCACATGTCAGAGACCATTAGCTTTTTAAGCACTGTGGTTTGAGGATATGCTCTGAGCAGCATTAGGCAAAGTAATGCTAATTAAGCCCCAGGCCACCTGGATCCTTTTCAGTTCTGCACAGCACTGTCACCACTCTAGACCTAAACCAGAGGAAGAAGAACAAAAAAAAAATTTTTAAGCAATGAGAGTAGCAGAATAGTTTACAGTACCCTGCCATTTATTTCTATTTACTCTTTCCTGTCTTATTATTTTCAACTTAGCATGACACAACCAAATTATTACAAATTTCACCCAACTATTCCTTGTTTTGGAGTTCTTTTACCCCATTTTTTACTCCTGGTGCTCATTACTACAGGTGGTTTGTAAAACAGATGGTGCACACAACAAATAAATGAGGAAATACAATTTATACCATAAGACTAGTTTTAAGTATAGTAGACTTAAGGTCTTAGTTTCATCACACCAAGCTTAGCTAGCAGAAGCTTATATTTTAACTGTAACCACATTGCTCTAATTTAAAATCAGATAGGATGGTTAATGCCTTGTTTCATGGTCTGGTACAATATCCTATCATTCTTGAAGGTAACTATTGTGACTAAAAATTAAGATAATTCGTATGGAAAATTATCTCACCAAATTATAATTCAATGGGGAAATAACTAAACCTGAAAAATCACTTTAAATGAAAATAACTTCTTGTAAAGATGCAACTTTACAAGATGCAATTTGGTGAAGTATTTAGAGGGGATTCTCCTCAGACTGTTCATCACCCTGATTCTAGAGTACTGCTGCTACTTGTCTTTCCATTTTATTAAAGTTTTTACTATTTTGTCTTTAATTTCTACTTGTATCATTGCTGCCAAAGTCAATGCACAGTGGTTGCCACTTCATCTGCAATCCTGACTTTAAGAAAGAACACCTAGTTAACCAAACAGCGAGAATCTTAGCAGCAGTATAGAACTATTTCTACAAACTTAAAAAGACACAACCTACGACATTGGTTCTTATTCACAACTGTTCCTGTCATTAAGTATGACAATTTCTTTCAACTTGCACTTAAAAAGATACCCGAATAGATTACAATAATTTAGTGTTCAGACTCTACAAAGGCCAAGTGACACCGCTCAATCACCAGTCCTCTTCTGCCTATACAGAGATATACCAAAGCCCCTTTTACAAGACTTTTTTTAATTCATACAAATACCTTTTTATGTTAAAAAGAAACTCTTGCAAAATATTGAGTGGGAAAAAGTAAGTACTGAAAACTTAGAAGAGCAAGTAGAATATATTTAAACTTTGATAGGAGGAATAAACAAAGGACTTCAAAGAGACCAGGGTACATTTGTTTCTCGAGGGATGTACCTCTGCACTTTATAGTAGACTCCCTACTTCTTAAAATCAATTATACCAACAGTCTAAACAGACAACCAGTCTTTCTATATAAAGTCACCTGCGGGTATACAGAGCTGTGTCAATCCTGAGCTAACCCGAAAAGGAAAGAATCCGACAGCACCTGAGAACAGGGTGGTGGGGAGCACACTGCCTGCATAATGGGCCATATTCAGCTCACACATATACAGGTGTGTGACCCGTCCAGTATACTGAATGAAAGCAGCACATCCACATTCAAAGTAGAATCTGCTCATTAGGACAACGTAGCAAGACTGGAACTATAGGAAAGATTAAAACTTTCAGAAAGCTAAAAATTCTCTCTCGAATACCTATCACTCCAAGTGCAGTTAAGATAATGTCAGGAAAGTGAAATTTTATACAACAGAAAAATTAAGGAAATTGTATTTCAGGAGTAAAGTATCATCTCTGCTGTATGGAGCTCCCAAGAATCTTCAAACCAACATCCTTTTCCTAGAATTTTGTTATCAACTGTTTCATCAAAATATCCTTTAGTAACCCTTTCCCCTGTTTTAGTTTACTAAACTGCTCTAGAAGTTTGTAATGTTGCAGTTCATTAACTATAACGATAATGTAAAATCCAGTGATTTAATGACAGAGGTTGCAAATATCTCACTATTTTTATAAATGTGAAGATAAGAAATTTGTAGCCATTTTAAATATCTCCTATATAACATCAGAATCTTTTTCTTATTAATTAGAAAAAAAAGGTTTCAGACAATTTCTGAAAGTTCAAAAAGTCAATTCTGATGTAGTATGAGTAGTTGCAATTCTATTTAAGACAGACAGTCTATATTCGGCCTCAAGCTGCACCAGGAGAGGTTCAGATTGGACATTAGGAAATACCTCTTCACCAAAAGGGTCATCAAGCACTGGCAGAGGCTGCCCAGGGAGGTGGTTGAGTCACCATCCCTGGAGGTGTTTAAAGGACAGGTAGATGAAGTGCATAGGGATATGATTTAGCAGTGTACAGGTTCAGTTTGGCTTGGTGGTCACAAAGTTTACATGGTTCTGTCTACTATTTTGAAAAAAACTATAAATGTATACAGAAAATTTTAATTCTTTATCCCACATCCATTAAATGTCTCATAGGACTCCAGGACACCTCCTCACACATGTAAGTAAAAGCTAAAGAACAAAAAGCAAGGACTGATTTTATCTCAAGGTTACAGAAACATCATTAAACCATAAAACCATGGTGTCAAAAATTTATCTTGACATTCGAAAATGTCTCAGTGGAGTTAAAGCCTTATCATGTAATTAACTGCAGATAATTCTGTTTAATACTGAAGGATCAGAATTTAAAAACAGTCACAACCTTGATAAATGGCATGTTAAATAAACTGAAGCTTCCAAAGAGCAATCAGATAGCAAGAATGAAAAAATCCAACTCCAGCACAAAAGACAGTTGATACAAAAGCAAATTGTCTAATAAGGACAGTGTAACAATGTCAAAAAAGAAGGTACATTATCCCAATCAAGTACAGCTGATACTTTCCACAGGTCTTACGCAAACTAAAAATACATTGGAGTGAAATTGTGTTCCCATGGAAACGGCAAAGCTTTCTTAGATTTTTGATGGGAAGTTTCCACACTTTTGTACTCAAGGGGATTCTCTGCCCACTGAGGATCACAAGCAAGTGAATAAAACTACAGTCAGTTTTCACAAAGACAAGACCAGTGGCCAGTAAAGAAGGAGGACTGTTTAAAAGAGTTTCCAAGAAGCTCTTTTGACCTAAATCAGGTTGGAGATTTTCCAAAAAATATCTGGAATTTAGTCATCTCTCTGCAGGACCATTTTTCTCTGGCTCTCTGCTTATTTTCCTTCCTGAGGATCCACCATCAAACAGAATAAAAAAATGACCTTTGACCAGATCTTTTTGTGGCATGCAATGAAAGAACTGATCCAAAAAAGTTCAATGTTAGGATAAGCACCTACTGAACTTAAAAGGCATGTTGGAAGAGATTGGGAAAACAAGATTACATCTTGAAGTCATGTATCTGTACTATTTCTTTATTCTATGACCACACAGAAAAGTAATCACAGCTGGTCTTTATAAGGATTACACTACAGAAAAGAGAAACCATAAGTCTCTTATCAGAGCCTTTACAGTTCCAAAATCTTAAAATTTACCCACTGGGAATAAGCATCCCTATTCAGCTTAAGGAAAAAAACTACTATTTTTTGCATTGACATTCAGCTTATCTTCCAAAAAAAAATCCTATGGGAGTGGGAGAAAATGTCTGCTGCTACCTCACTAGGGATGAAGTTATATTAAAATCAGGTTTTAATATAATGCCATATTTGATACTGCACTCATCTGACAACCAAATTGGGAAGGCTATAAACTACCACATGGAAAATGAGAGAGTGACAATAAAGCTTTCCAAGAGAGCACCGTGCTCGACAAAGCTCCAAATGAGACACTAATTTTACTCACGTGTAAAGCAGCTCCTTTCTCCCAACCAACTCACCCATTCAGTCAGATTATTCTGACCCTTCTGTCAATTCTTTCTGTTATCAATGATATGAAGTACCTGTACCCATAATAGGTCCATGTCACTTGCTCTACATTTTTCCTTGGCAGACTATCACACAGACTCAGCAAAATGAGCAAAAAGAAGGAAATGAAACCTGCTTTAATGGTTTGCATTTCCAGAAGAAAGGGAGGGGAAAAGGAAACAGCAGCTTAAAAACTCAGTACTTTGCAATACATTTAATAAGCTAGGGACAAATTCATGGTCAATGTAAGGAATACATTGAGTTAAAAATATCTTTGTGATAGCAAAGTTATAGTGGGACAAATATTGTCATTAACAGGAACATTCCTAGTTCTCCAGTTAGCCAAATACGGAGCTGGGAAGTCTTGATTTCCATCCTGCCCTTGACACCCACTTGCATTACCCTGGTAAAATACATGAGAAGGAAGATGAGGTACACATATGTGCAGATGCACATGCTTACACAAAAATTATAAAAGCTTCCGTATTTTCTTCACTAGCTCTCCAATATATTGGGCAACCATCAGACTGCTCCTGAAAAGCCATCACAGCCAGTGTCTGTAAAGAATTTCTTACAAGCTGCGACTGAGTTCAAACCAGTTAGGCAGTGATCATTTTCTGATACTTAGCCTTATCTTCAGCTGTACAAATTCTCTAAACCAGATAACACCGCATACATATTTCATGTGACATATATCTGACAAAGTTCAGGCCAAATCAGTGTGCCAATGCAAGACAGTAAAAGTTTGAGCAGAGGCTAGGTAGTGCATAAGGTTTTCATTTATCAGCCCTTCGACTGGATGTATTTCAGCCTGTGTGGTTTGTCTGGGAAAATTGTAACTTTACATCACAACAGTCTAATCATCAATAAAAAAATCCAGGAAAAAAATACAGAGTTGATTTTATTACTCCTGCTCCTCCTATCTATAGCAAAAGAGATACCACAGTTGTGCAAACAGATTTTTTTTAAAAGGAAAAAAAAAAACCCACATTTTATTTAATTTCTTTAAAAGAGGTTTCTCTTCTGTTTATATCAGAAGAAAAACATGTAAGAGTTTGACTTACCATATAACAATATCATTACAAAAACACTAAAACATGCATGAGGTAAAATAACAGTAGAATTTACCAGTCAATTAGAAACCAAAAAAATTAAATTACATAAAAACTATGAATAGTCTCCATATGAAGTACTTCTACTAGCACTGTTCAAATTAAGCTTTCTGAATCGAAAGCAATAAAATATATGTAGCAAAAGCTGACAATATTTAGTTAGTAGTACAACAAACATATTACATATTGGGGAAAGTAATTTCAGGTGTTTTACAAGTAAACTTAAAGAATAGGTGATCCACATGTCCCCTGAGAAAGCAGTCTGTGAGATACATACTGTCAGGAACACCTATTAGCACATAGTACTAAATGAAACAATGGAATGGGAATATATCTGCAAATGTAAGATATACGCAGAAAAATCCTAGGCTGAAGAGTGATGTTTTATGCTCTTTATCACTGTGTAAAAATTACTTAGGTTGTCTGACTCAATAGTTTTTGAACTTGTTTGGTTTATAGCACAACTTTCCCCTTCCTCCCCCAACAGACATAACATGAATATTTAAAAAAAAAAAATTAAAAAAGTTTGGATACTCCTTAAATTCTGAAGCATTACAACTATATAAAAGCTATACATCTGCTTAAATAGCGACTAAATTTGAAAAATAAATAGTTTGATTTCACTTTGTCATATATCACATTCTGGATGTATCTATCAAACTCTCATTCAAAACTAAATCAAGAACACCATGAAAGGATAACTTATGAGTTGACAAGCAATCATATTTTAACTCTTACTTTTGTGAAGATCTGAAAAAAGTCAATTGCAGGTGGCAAGTGAGATGCATCCTGGATCTCTGTTCTCAAATACAATTGCAATGTCTTTGCGAGGTGCCTCAGGCCGTCTTTCATTTCTTCACTTAACAGTTCAACATCTTAAGGAGAAGAGGAAAAAAAAAAAAGTATATCATGTTGTAAACAGAACCTTTCACCAACATTTTGAAAATGTCCAATGGTAGCCATCCAGTCTAGACATTTACTATCCCAGAATTAATCTTGACAGAGAGCAGTTTTGACAGTGGGGGAAAATTTGTCTTTTTTTTATGACAGCTACGTATCAACACACAGAAGAGTTTATCAGGTTCCTACTGCCAAATCACTTGAATACAATGGTGAGTTAAAGATCAAAAGCCAACAGATAAAGTGGATGTGTAAGCAGATGTAAGGCATTAAAAATGAAAATTAGGTTTCTGGGTTTGTAACATTAAAAATGTGCTTTAAAGTTTATGTAGCAGTACCTTCCTCCTTGCAACTGGTAGATCAAAGAGAAATTGTTTGAGACAAATATCATTTCATTCACCGCTGCTGGTAAATAGAATGAATATGGAAGAATATTAAGCAAACAGCATTATTCAATACTAAAGCACCATTATTCCTGCTTGTCAGACAGGAATCTAAAAGTAGAAGCACAGTGCCTTATTTTCTAATGAAGTGATCATGCATGCACCAGGTCACTGATAACATGGAAAGCAAAATTCAGCTGCCATGGCAAGTTCAGTGCCTCATTACCTGCTTCACATTTTCTTTTTTCTGCCAGTTAGCACAAAATGAATAAGGCCTAGATCAAGAATGTGAAGGTAAACAGATTTAACCATCAGTCCATAACAAAAGGTGAAGAGGATTATCACACACTATGAATCAGCTTCATCTCCGCACAATGGTGAACTGTTATTTTATTTTAAACAACTACCCTTAGTGGGAAATGGAAATAACCTTTTACCAAGAAAGGTTCTTGCCCATACTTTAGATCCAAGTTTGTTGGCCTCCAGGAAGAGTAACTCAAGATGTGTTCCTCTTCAAAGCTAACTCCTAGTCACTCTTTTATAAAGAGGGTGCAGTTAAAGCAGATGTCACTGGCTTTGGTTAAACAGCCATGCAGCATATACAATACTTGGGCCTTTGTGCTCCATCCTACCCAGCATCCCTACTGCTTGAAGGTACTGACTATGTGTAAATTGGCTATCAGAGTTTCCATTTCACATACACTGCGTAAGTGAACTGCTTTGTAATCTCCTAAAAACTACTTCTGGCAGAGCACTAAACACTGGCATACTAAAATGGCCAGTATCCATGGACAGCTATTAGCCAGCAATCTTCTAGTGGAACCAGCTACAATTTGCTTCTATTCTGGTATAGGTTTCCTTATTCACGAACACTTTGGTTCTGCTTAGACTTTCTCTGGAGCCATTGAAAGCCATCCTGCTTAGCTCAATGATACGATCCTATCAGTGCACTGTACTATGGCCAAGGCATCCCACACTTCAGACTACACAGAGAGTTTGAGAAGTATCCATATTAGCTATTGTTTCCATTTCAGCATAAAGTAATACTTTCCAAGATCTGCTCCCATTCCAATGGTCAGTTGTTGCTGCTGAAATGCTATCTACAAACCGTGCTTAAGGTGATTCCACAACATGCTGAGCAAGCAACTATTCCAGAGGAATCTTAAAGGGTGTTCTGTCCCTACAAGTGTAGGAGAGACATGCTCTCCCAGACCAATTCAGTTCCTCACAAAGTTCAAATCTGTTATTACTAAGAATGCTAAGATTTGCTCCTCGATACCTGGCACAAAGCCTATTTAACCAAACTATTTGCCTTTTTATAGACACTCACAGGACATCTCATGGACATCTCAACAGTGTGGACATTTGAGAGTGATTTTGCAAGCCTGAATGAATGCATGTAAAGGAAATCTAAACATGTGCTCTTCAAAGCGCACAGAAGTCTGATATAAAAGTATCACATTTATGAGGACAGCATCTTCAAGAAACACAAACTTAAATTACTGGAAAACTGAGGTTAATTTTTTTTTAAATCATAAACATACACTCGCACTCCTTACAAAATACTCCTTTGAAGCTAAAGATGCTTTTTCCTTCAAACGTAAACTTTCAATACATTATGTCATTCATCTTAAACTACCTGAAGTACATTGTAAAATACATTAAGACAAAGACAGGAAGGCATTATTTGCTTCAGTGTTAGCAGAAAAAAAACACCTCTAGAATGAATAGGAGGAATCACACAAACAGCACAGCATAAATGGACACTGCAGTTTAGGACAGATGTGAACAGTAACATGAAATCCAGCTGGAACTTCAGAAAGAACTGACAGAGATGGGAGCAGAATGAGGATATTGCTTGTCAGACAGGAATCTAATGTCAGAGCTAATGATCCCAGCAAAAAGTCCCATGGGATTTTTAACGGCTCCAGACCTGGTTTTCACAGTATATCAAGAACCCAAGGGCAAAAGCAAAGTGAAAGAAATTTGTGAATGCTTTCATTTTGTGTCTTTAAGAAACTTTTTTCAATTGTTTAAGAACCCTGGTATGGAGAGCAAATGCTACCAAAAACCTGTGAGAAGTTTTCTAAATAAGGCATGGGGATTTAATTTTGCAGTTCCAGTACTGATACAAGCAAAGGAGCAAAAAGTCTGCCTATAGTACAGCACCCAAACTGTTTTCTGCAAACTGAATCTTGGTAAGTGAAAGTAAAGTTGATTTTTGAATGATTGTAACAGACAGAGCCTGTAGAACCATGTAAGTAAGTAATTGTCTTATAATAAATGAGAACTAGCAAAACTAACAATGCACACAGACATTCCTCCTACTTAACCTGATTTTCAGGATACACAATGAATCTGAGGAAACTACAGAGCTGGGAACAGAACTTTATAAAAGGTTACATGACTCCACATTTGATTGGGGTTTTCTGAACACATGCATTATATATTTATCAGGTAATTTTAAATAAGTGTATAAAACTTCATATGCTTTTATTCAGTTTATCTAAGCCACCCACACTGAAATTTTCCTTGATCTTTGAGAAAACTGTTCTTCCCAAAGAAATTTTATCAGGTTTCTCTTTGATTCTATTATTCTATAGAACAGGCCTTCAGAAGGCAGGCTGCAAGACAATCAGATGGCCATTCTGTAAAATTAAATCTGGAAGCATCACTTGCACTATGGTGGGCAATTACTTACTTGACTGAAGATCAGAAAAAGAGTAGAGTCTCTCAGAAAGGCATGCTGATTGTCTAAGCTGTGGAGAAAAACAGATAATTAACACTTAGGTAGCACACTATCTTGAAAACACTCTACAAGACTGATTATTCAATGTGATATGCCTGTAAGATAATCCGGTAAAGCATAGAGCATCAATATAAATCTGGTCATTCCATACTTTCTGTAAACTACCATTAAAAAAATCTAATTTTTCTTGGTGTTGTAACACTTTCTACTAATATTTTTTTTTCCCACTTGGGCAGCTTATCCTTAGTAATTTACTTTGGCCCTTCACGCTATAATTGAAAGCAATTTATGAGGTCAGTAGTCTCCAATTTCATGTGACTATAGTTAATGTACAGTATAGCTAGGTACTTATTCGCCGTTTTAAAAAGTCATGCACACATCTTCCCAACAATGTATAAGTTAAGGTATTAAATCATATTAGACCACTACAAATGCATGTTTTTATCCAGGACAAACAGCATCATGGCAAGGTCAGCAAAAAAATGGGCAAATCCTTTCTGATTTACAGTCCCACAGAGTCATAAGCTGCTTAACATAACAGAAAATTTCATCCGTATAAATTAATCAAACCGTGGGAATGTCAAACACCCAGGACAAAAGAATTTAGAAAAAAAAATGATATTAAGAGAACCCAACACTGAAATCATGGCATTGTGTCCTCTAAAGGAAGGGCTAGATAACAGTGATTCTGTCCTCACCAGTCATTCACATAAGGCTGAATCATAGGATGGTTTCAGTTGGAAGGGACCTTAAAGCTCATCCAGTTCCAACTCCCCTGACATGGGCAGGGATACCTCCCACCAGATGAGGCTGCTCAAGGCCCCATCCAACCTGGCCTTGAACACTTCCAGGGATGGGGCATCTACAGGGCAACCTGTGCCAGTGCCTCATAACTGGAGATTCACCTGAATGAGGTTCCCAGTGAAGTTAATGGAAAAGCACCAATAATATTGGTAGTATCGAAGAAAAACACATAGCCCTCTATGCTATCCTTCTAGGTAGAAATAAGTTTAGAATGCTACTACATAGTCACAGGAAGAGAAAGTTGATAAATAGGTCCCTTGAGCTTAATTATGTCCATTTAAGTATCTCTTGATCCTTTCAGCGTTTCTGCATATTAATAAGTAAACTTGTAATGCAAAACCAATTTTGTTCAGCTGTCCCAGTCACTTCAGCTTTCTAGCTCTTAATTACATTAAAAATGTAGAGTAAAAAAGTGTTATCTGAATCTGCTACACTGAATAAATCTAAAATAATGTTACTTACTAGTTTAAAAACAATCCTGCCAGCAAGTCTGACAGAGTCTGGAGGAAAATTAGGCTTGATGCTCTTAAGACATCTGCATTCCTGCTTGTGGTCCAACCAATCTTCTTTCTATTAGGATTTTTTTTTAAAGGAAGAGAAAGAATAAAACTGCATGTTATTTTACATAACGCATAAGCTATTTTTATATATACACAAACGTATATTTTAGGTATATAGTTACTTAAATATGCACACAAACAAATACACTTGGCCTCACCCTGAGTAGGACCTGGGGATCCAGAACCACAGCGGCATTACAGTCTTTGAGCCAGGCTGGAAGCAACAGCTGCAGAGTTGAAAGTCAGCTCCAAATGACCAGAAAGTGGACACTTGTTGGGTACTGATGTCCACTGACCCTGGCTGCCTTCAACACAGGTAACCTCGGATGCTGACTGTCAAGGAAATAGCAGCACATAGGCTTTCCCAGCATATTCTAAGACTGCAGCTATAACATGAGTGTTGTGGAAAGGGACAGGCTTGGTTATCCACTCAAACCAGTGCCATCACACCATCCCTTCTTCTAATGTAATTAATTGTGTAATTAATACTACTGACACTGGAGCTACAGCGGTGCAGATTCAGGATACAACAGTATCACAATTATGCTTTAAACACCTATTACAAAAAAAGAAATATCTAAGATTAAACTTCAGATGCTTTTTGGCAGTTGGTTGATTGTGATTATGATTGAAAGTAGCAGAATCAGAGTGACATGGTAGATAAACACACGCACTTACTTCAAGTGTGGTTCTGGGCATTCCATTGCCTAACAGAGTGGATCTCATACACTGAAGTCCCATGGAAATAAAAGGTCTCCCCAGAGCCTCCTCTTCTCTAGCCTAAACAAGCCCAAATCTGTCAGCCTTTCCTCATATGGAAGGTGCTCAAGCCCTCTCATCATCTTTATGACCCTCCTCTGGACTTGCTCTAAAATTTCCATGTCCTTCTTGTACTGAGGACTCCATAACTGAACACATTACTCCAGGTGAGGTCACATGAGAGCAGAGTAGAGGGGCAGAATCACTTCCCTCACACCTGCTGGTCACGCTTCTTTTGATGCAGCCCAGGATACAGTTGGCTTTCTGGGCTGCAAGGGCACATTGATGGTTCATGTTGAGCTTTTCATCCACCCCAAATCCTTCTCTTCAAGGCTACTTTCAATCCATTCACCACCCAGCCTGTATCTGTGCTTGAGGTTGCCCCAAACCAAGTGCAGGATCTTGCTCTTGGCCCTGTTGAACTTCACGAGATTTGCACAGGCCTGCCTCTCAAGACCATCAAGGCCTCTCTGGATGGCACCCCTTCCCTCCAGTGTGTTGACTATGCCACACAGCTTGATGTCATCTGCAAAATTGCTGAAGGTGTGCTCAATCTCATTGTTCATGGCTCCAACAGAAGTGTTTAAAGACTGGTCCAAATATCAGCCCCTGAGGAATGCCCCTCGCCAGTGGTCTCCACTTGGACATAAAGCCATTGGCCACAAGTCTCTGAGTGTGATCATCCAGCCAATTTCTTATCCACTTAGTGATCCATCCATCAAATCCATGCCTCTCCAATTTGGAGACAAACACATTGCACAGGACAGTGTCAAATGCTTTGTATACATCCAGGTACATGATGTCAGTTACTCTTCCCTTATCCACCAATACTGTAGTCCCATTATAGAAAGTCACCAAGTTCATCAGGCATGATTTGTCCTTAGTGAAGCCATGCTATATACCTAGTCACACTTTTTATTTACATATTCATAGTATATGTTTGAAGCCACTCAACTGTTTCAAAAGCTTTTTTTAAAAAAAGGTGAAAACAGGGCACAACAAGATTGCTACAATGACAAGAACACAGTAACCAAGGGCTTGAGAAGGTGACATTTTCTCACAGATACATTTTTTTTCTTCCTCACTCCATATAAGAAAATCAGCTTCTCTTAGGTAACTGCCACACAGAAAAAGAAATTACATGTTCAGCAATAAAAAAGAGGGAATGGCAGTAATATGTACAAGTGCATGTGAAGATGCTGACATGCTACTTATAACAACTACAAGGCCATCACACAATTTTTTCTTAAAATGCATTTAAGTGGAAGAATTGTTTCAGGTAACCAGGTTTCAGCACCACTAGCATCTATTCTATTTCATTCAGGTTTTTATTCCCTACTTTGGCTTACACATAATAAATAAATTGGACTTGTTATTTCTTTCAGATACATGGGAGATTTGTGATTTCATTTCCTTTATCCATAATTCTAGAAGGGGAAAATATGACACCAAAAAAACATTAATCCAAATACAGTTAGCGTCACATGCCATCTGACAAATAAAAGTTAAGTATCTAGAGCTGAATAGAATTATTCTTGTCTAGAAGAAGCAAGGTCAAACTTGTAAATGTCAAAACATCATTCTGTGTAATATAATCATATTCACATTTTTATCCCACTTAAACTAAAATTGTTCTTTGGAGTAAGCCTTTATCTGTCAATTTTTTTCTCTACAGAAATGTTGCACAGAATTTTAAACATTCTAGAGGTGACATCAAAATGATTAATAACTTACCTAAGCAATAAGTCCTAATGAGATAAACCGCATGGTACCGCATAGCATCATATGCCATGTTTCTTTGAAACGCATTCCCACATGAGAATGGTTCTAAACATGTGCTTTTTGCAAAACTGCATATCAGCCAAAATGATGCAACAGGAATTAGTCAGACATCTCAGCAGAAGGACTGCTGGAATGGGGATTGCCATTCGCTTCCTCCCAGCTGGTTGGGGAGAGGACAAAAAAAGGAGTTTGGGTTGGGTTGGAAGAGACCTTAAAGATCATTTTGTTCTAACCCCCCTGACACAGGCAGGGACACCTGCCACCAGACCAGGCTGCTCAAGGCCCTATCCAGTCTGGCCTTGAACAGTTCCAGGAAGGGGAAGTGTTCAGCTACCCTGGGCAACCTGTGCCAGCACCTCACCATCACCATTGTGAAGAATTTCTTCCTAATGTCCAATCTAAAACTTCCCTTCTGCAATTTAAAGTCATTCCCCTCATCCTATCACCCATGCCCTTGTAAACAGTCCCTCCCCAGCTTTCTTGGATCCCCCTTCAGGTACTAGAAGGTAACTACAAGGTCTCCTCAGAGCCTTCTCTTCTCTAGGCTGAACAACCCCAATTCTCTCAGCCTGTCCTCATAGCAGAGGTGCTCCAGCCCTCTGACCATTTTGGTAGCCCCCACTCTGGACCCATTCCAGCAGTTTTGACTAGAAAACATTTTTTTCAGTGATTCTCAATTGCTACCTACTATCCCAGGATGTGATATAATATTATTTCAATATTAATCTATTAACAGTTCAAGATATTATGTGACAGTAAATACTCAGCATTTTAAGCGCACATGACTTTTAGTAGCAGTAGCCCATCTCACTGAAACCTTTGTTGGCCTTGTTAAACCTCATCCCATCGGTCTCTGCCCAGTGGTCCAGCCTGTTCAGATCCCTTTGCAGAGCCTCCCTACCCTCCAGCAGATCCATACTTCCACCCAGCTTAGTGTCATCTGCAAACTTACTAAGGGAGCACTTGATGCCAGGTCAACATCCAGGTCATTGATAAAGACATTGAACAGGGCTGGACCCAGCACTGAGCCCTGGGG